>CM022706.1:21470137-21659203 GCA_012295165.1 Asparagus setaceus
GGATTGGACCTCATGTTGGACCAAGTAAACTTTTAACATTGAGAGGGAGATCGATGAGGAGGAGGTCGATGAATTGTTTGAAAGAGGTTCATGTCTGCAGTAGAGGGCGATCTACCACTCCTCTCATGGCGGCTAAAGTAACATTGAAGTCCCCAAATAGAGACCAGGGGAGAGGGAACATGAGATGAATTCTATTGAGTTCCCACCGACAGACTTCTCTATCTGAGCTATCAATAGGGGCATAGACGGAGGTAACAAGAAATTTTCAGTTATGGAGTCTATGGAGGAGAACATGAGAGACGGAAAAGATACCAACATAGGAATCTAGGCAATCGAACATAGACTCATTCCAACCTAATAGCACACCACCTCTAGATTCAATCACTTCCAATTGAAGCCAGAAGCTAATCTTATGATCACCAATATTTTTCAGAACTAAGGCTCTAAGAGCAGAGAGTTAGATTCTTGAATTCCTATAATATCAACAGATGCTAACAGGATGCTATCTTTAACTAATCTTCTCTTAGAAGATTCTTTAAGCCCTCTAACATTCCACGTACCCATCCTCATAATAATATTAAAAAAAAACATCACACAGGAGGGGGGGGGGGGAGCAAGGGGTTAAGAAGATGCCCCTGCTCGCTCCACTCTAGGGATCTAAGGCGAGCTAATCCCTCAATGGAGATGGGTTCCTTAGCTTTATAATTGGATAATATCGCAGCTAGCGCTATATCATCTTTAAACTTCAAAGGAAGAGATACAGAAGAGGAGGAAGAAGACTTACCATGCTTAGAAGAGGAAGCGAGGGATTTGGAAGCCACAAGGTGACACATGTAAGCCTAGCCATGGACTTACGCATCACTCTAGCCTTGCCTACTATCCTCTTCTTACGACCTTCCGCTATATGCTCAAAGCCTGGTGGAACTGAAGAGGACTTGGCTTTAGAGGAGCCGAGGGAACCATAGAGAGGAAGCGAAGCGATGCTGGATGTGAGAATGACGATGAGGGTCAGTGGCAGGTTGGATCAAGCCGAACACGGAGGCGCAGCCTTGCTTCAACCAGATCATATTGTGGCTATTCTAGGTCACCTCTATCAGTTCTGGTTCAGCAAAAGGTGGTTGCGCCTGCTGGGGACCCAGATTGATGTGATTGGGCCTGGGGGGCACTACCTCTGCACTGATAGGATTGGCCCCCAAAATTCCCGCCACTTTCGAATTTGAAAGTGAATGGACTAAATTATCCTTCCCCTTTTGAGGATCCTTTGGACGCTCCGGCGATCTGCCACCTCACTTAGCTGGGGGAGATTGATGGACTTCATCGTCAGGGGATCCTCTATAGACCCAACCTGACTCCGAGGAAGAATTACCCTCCCATTTTGCCTGGTGCTCTTGAACTTTGGGCTTCTCAAACGCCCTCTCCGTAATCGGCTTGCCAATGATCTGAGTAACTGTATATCCCTCCATGAGACTGCCGTCTACTGGAGAGATATACTGGTATTGGATCCTCTTGGAGATGTCTGAGAGGTCTCTGATCTTGATTAGGACCTTGCAGTCCCTGAAGTGATCGCGAAAGGCAACATCTTTGGAACACATAATGCACTCTCCGACATCCTTGAAAAGAGCCTAAAGAAATTCCCAGTCCCAAAGGTGGTAGGCAAGCCGATACAAATGAATCCAAGTCAGAAATGGTTTGGGAAGGATGGAGAGGCTAAGATCCTCTCTCCATCTGAGAAATCTGCCTTTGAAGGAGCCCATGTCTATGAGCTTCAACTCAATAGCTTGATCCAGAAGATCGTCATTAGGAAACTGTACCATGAAGCTGGTACTAGCGGCTCTCTTGATCTTGTGCGGCCATTCCACCAGGTTGAAGCGGTAGGCTAGCATCTCTCTGAGTTCAAAGATGGAAGGGTGACCCTCTGCCAAATGGAAGGGTGACCCTCTATGAGTGGTTTATTTCAGGTAATTAGCAATCTAATATATAACAGAGAGATTATATGAGTATATACTTAAAGCCTAAAAATTATACACAGAGTGATAACAAAGGTACAACAGGTAGATAATCATAAAACTCTTCAGTTTATTCTTTCACATTAAAAAAAGTGGATAATGAATATTGTGACCAACTCATGCATTGAACTATACTTGTATTTATTTATTATTAAATTATGATACTACAGGGAACAAATTCTAATAATCAATAAATACCAACCTTTATTTAGTTCACTTCAAAACACTAAATAAAATACACCAATTAATATACTAAATATAGTCCCTTAGATAATCCTCCACAATATTACTTGCCTCATGCGATCTCAATAATGTTCAGGACTATATCCTCACAAGCAGCATTTTGTACGGTATAAGAATATGCCTAAATATGCTGCATCAAATCAAATCACAATCAGTAAATTGAAATTCCAAAAACTCCTTAAGATTTTAATTTTTTTTAAGACAGATGCAAAGGACACCTAGGTATACATAATTATTAAACTTAGTAATTGTGAACGTGGGGGCCACCCACATTGCTACAGGAACTTCGGGTTCCTGTAACAAACCGCTACAAGAACCCGAGGTTCTTGTAGCAAACCCTATAAACAAAAAAAAAAGAAAGTTATTTCTTAATTCCCTATAAATAGGGAATTAAACCTAGGGTTTTTTGTGGTTGAGTTTGTGGGAGAAAAAGCTAGGGTTTTGGCGGTGGCTAAAGAGAGATCTTGAAGAGAGAAAAAGAGAGAGCTTTGAGAGATTCTATAAGAGAGAGGTCAATTTCTTTTGGGTAAAAATCAAAGCTTTATCTTTGGGACGAGCTTGTGGATTGTACAAGTCGTTGGTGTTCTTCTTCATAGTCAAATCTCCCCTCACCCCTCCCGTGGACGTAGGCAAGTTTGTCGATCCACGTAAATCTCGTGTCTTTACTGTTTTGCCGTATATTGTCTATTGTTTGTAGGTTCCCTTGATTCAGTCCTAGTACTGTTGAGAGGAAGAGTAGATATCTCACTATGTTGGGATATTTTACTTTCTATTCTTGTTTCCTTCGTGAAACAGGAATATAAATCAGGGCCTTCTCTCAGGTGATATCGCTTCCGCGGCGTGCGGGCGTGACCCCACATCCCAACAATTGGTATCAGAGCTGTTATTCAGATTGGAAGTGGTGTAGCTTCTGGTTTGAGGTGGTGCTCGGTAATTTCTGAGAGAAGCGGGTTTATTAATTTAAAAGGAGAATGGTGTCTACCAGTAAATCGGTCAAAGTGGGAAATTTTGAGATTGAAAAGTTCAATGGGAAGAATGATTTTTCCTATTGGAGGATGTAGATGAAAAATTTACTGATTTTGCAAAAATTGCACAAGGCTTTGGCTGGAAAAGAGAAGAAGCACAAGGATATGTCTGATGAGGATTGGGAGGAGCTGGATCTGGAAGCACGGGCGTCGATTATCCTATGCCTTGAAAGGGATGTAGCTTTCTTGGTAGATGGAGAGGAAACGGTCTGCGAGCGTGTGGTCGAAGTTAGAAAGTACCTTCATGACGAAGAGTCTAACGAACCAGATCTATTTAAAATTGAAATTGTATACTTGTAAGATGGAGGAGGGCTCATCAATCCGGGAATACATCAATAAGTTTGATAGGATCATATCAGACTTGAAAGACATAGATGTGAAAGTTATAGATGAGGATCAGGCGCTTCTACTACTTCTGTCTCTGCCGAAGTCTTATGAGAACCTAGTGCAAACACTGATGCTTATAGGAGACAATTTAAAGATGGATGAGACTAGAACGGCGCTTCTAGCGGATGACCTTCGGAAGATTGCAACCAGTGACATGACTACTGGTGATAATAAAGAATAAGCGCAGGGATTGTTTGCTAGAGGAAGGAGCAATGAGCGAGGAAAAGGCAAGGGAGGAAAGTCTAGATCTAAATCGAGACCTCTTGCGGGAAAATCGTGTTTCAATTGCGGTGAAGTTGGGCATTTCAAGATCGACTGTCCAAATAAGAGAGTAGGTGGAAAGAAGAACAACAACAAAACTGAGAGAAGAGAGGGCAAGGAAGAGGCGAGCTACGTTTTAGAGGAAGGGAGCGATAAGGAGTGCTATGTCGTCACAGGTGGTGAGGATATCTCCAGGAAGTGGATACTTGATTCTGATTGCTCTTACCACATGTGTCCAAATAGGAAGTGGTTTACTACCTACAGAGGCATTGATGGTGGAACCGTATTGATGGGGAACAATCATGCTTGTAAAACGGTGGGGCTAGGTAATATCAAAATCAAGATGCATGATGGAGTGGTTCGAACCTTGACAGATGTGAGGCATGTTCCCGACTTGCGGAAGAATCTTATCTCAGTTGGTGCATTGGACTCCGGCGGTTGTAAAATTGTTACGGAGAACGGAGTGAAGAAGGTTGTTGAGGTTCTCTTGTAGTGATGAAGGGTGTTCGTCCGCGGTAATTTATATACTCTCGAATGCAGCGGTGACGAAAGATGCAGCGGTTGGAACTGAAGGAAGTGGTGGAGACCCATGTGAGACACACGGTTATGGCATAGGCGGCTTGAGCATATGTCAGAGAAGGGTCTAGTTCTGCTTGGTAAAGAGGGTCTGCTGAAGAATCTGAAGGAACCTAGCATGGATTTTGCGAGGATTGTGTGTATGGAAAGTCACACGGGGTTTAGTTTCGAGAAGCAAGTCTAAGAGCGAGAGGGATACTAGATTATGTGCACCGCGGATGTTTAGGGTCGGCTCGGACAACTTACAAGGGTGGTTCCAGATATTTTGTCTCGTTCATAGATGACTATTCGAGGTATGCTTGGATTTACTTTCTGAAACATAAGAATGAGGTGTTCGAGACATTCAAGAAGTGTAGAGCAATGGTTGAGAACATGGCGGAAAGAAATTGAAGACGAGATCGGTCTGATGCAGTATCTGGATGGTGCTTTCAAGGAGTTCGTGATCGGAGGAAATTGTTCGAACCGGGCCGGTCGAGTCAACACCACAGCGAGAATGGGGTCGCAGAGAGACTAAACCGAACATTGCGGGAGAAAGCAATGAGTATGCGATCATACGCTGGATTGGACAACGAATGGTGGGCAGAATCGGTGGCTACTGACTTGTTACATTGTGAACTGTTCACCACATTCGATATTGGATGGTGATACACCTATAGGGTGTGGTCGAGAACATCACGATTATGATAGGCTCGAATTTTCGGATGTACCGCCTACTATCCGTCAACGAGGAAAGCTTGACGAGGGCCAAGAAGGCAATATTCTTGAGATATGCAAAGGTAAAAGGCTATCGCCTTTAGTATCTGGAAGATTCGAAGTTCGTGATCAGCAGGGATGTTACCTTTGATGAGAAATCCATGATTGCTAGGGCACCCATGGATGATGGTGTTAGGACTGATGAGACTTCTATGTCTCAGGTTATTGAAATAGAACCTAAAGACCAACCAGGTTCTAGTCATGTTCAAGTGGGAAGTCAGGTAGATAATGAGCTTGAGCAGGAGGAGGTTCAGCAGGAGAATACACAGGCACTATAACAACAGAGCTCGAGGATAGTTTGGCTTCCACTAGGCCAAGACGAGCATACAAGCAGTACGTGGCTGAGGCGAGATCAATCCACGAAGCACTATAGGCGAGTTAATTTGGTTGAATACGCACTCTCAGTGGAGGAGGACGAGCCCGTTTCCTTCAAGGAAGTTATTCGGGACAAGGATAGTGAGAGTTGGTTGGCCGCGATGGAGGAAGAGATGGAATCTCTTCGGAAGAATCAAACATGGGAGGTGGTCCCATTGCCCGTAGAAAGAAAAGCTATTGGTTATAAGTGGGTGTATAAAAGAAAGGAAGATCTTTGAGCGGTACAAGGTACAAAGGCTGAGGCTAGTGGCTAAGGGTTTTGCACAAAAGAGTGGGTTACAATGAGATCTTTTTCTGGTGGTGAAACACATTTTGAAAAATCAAGAACATATACCATTATTTCCATATATATAAAACATGGTTAGTTTTTTTTTTTCTTGTAGTCTTGTTCTTTTAATCTAAGCTTCTAAGTGACCATCTAGCGAAGTTTTAATAATGAATCCCAACCCAATTGGGCTTAGGTCATTAAGTATAAAAATACTTCTGCTTAATTACTCACCAACTTAGGCTTTAGTAACAAAGAACTACCGATGATTTTAAGAGAAATTTATTTGGTGCCCATTTTTCGCGACTCTTTTGTTAAGTTAGTATAATATATATATGTGTATATGTATATATGTTCTGAAAAATATTTGGATTAATGCAACTTAAAGAATCATTTTCAACTCTAAGTTAGCACGCAAAATTTCACCACTCGATTAAACATCCAAGTTAAACTTTAGTAAAGTATACCACTTTGAAAATCATTCTTCGAAATTTATTTAAAATTATCATAAAGGTAAACTTGAGTGTATCACTAACTCGTGATTAGAAGACTATTAATCAACTCTATTAGGTTGGCAAGTGACAATTTTTTTTTAAGAAGAAGAAGAAGAAAAATGAATAAGAAAAAGAAATGAAAAATGAGAAAATGAAAAATGACTAAAATACGAGAAATTTGACTAAGTCCCACCCCACACCTAAAATTTGCATTGTCCTCAATGTAAATGCAAAGTAACATGGAGAAGAGGAAGCACTTAAGATGTTCGATGACCGGAACACCTAAAAAAATTAAAACCTGATTTACCGCGGTAATGAGGGGAGACGAAACCAATTGTTTTTTTTTTTTTTTTTTTGAATTACAGATAGTGTGGCTCATGGAGAACAAACACCTCCTCCTCTCCAAGTGTAGAAGATTCTAAAAAGGGTTTTAAACGTTGACCATTCACTTTGAAAACATGATCATTTTTAGGATCTTTAATCTCGATAGCCCCATGTGAGAAAACTTGAGTGACAATAAACGGTCCTGACCATCGTGATCTTAATTTACCAGGAAAAATGTGTAGTCTTGAGTTGTAAAGTAAAACTTTTTGTCCTGGTGTGAAGTTTCTCCGTATTATTGAGTTGTCGGAAAACCTTGGTTTCTTTATAAATTTTGAATTTATATATGCATCGCTTCAATTTCCTCTAACTCATTTAATTGAAGCATTCTCATTTTTCAAGTCTAAATCAAGGTTGTTGTTTAATTGCCCACATTGCTCTGTTCTAACTCAATCGGTAAATGACAAGCCTTTCCAAAACAAGTCTCAGACGGTGACATTTCTAACCTAGTTTTAAAGGCCGCTCGATATGCCCATAGAGCATCGCAGAGTTTTAAGGACCAATCCTTTCGTTGTGAGAAACCTGCTTTTTCGAGAATTTGTTTGATCGCGCCTATTTGTGACCTCTACTTGACCACGGTTTGAGGGTGATAAGGAGTTGACAGCTTGTGTGTGATGGAGTACTTCCTCATTAATGCCTCAAAGGAACGGTTGCGTAAATGTGTACCATTATCGCTAATTATTGCTCGGGCACACCAAATCGCGGAAAAATATTCTCCTTCGTAAACCTAACAACAACCTTGTTATCATTAGTCTTGCAAGCAACCGCTTCAACCCATTTCACATATACCGCATGCCACTAGAATGTACATATTACCAAGGAATTTGAAAGGTCCCATGAAATCTATACCCCACAAATCAAAAAGTTCACAGCTTAAAATGGGTTGTAAGGGCATCATATTTCTTCTAGTGATTTTACCTAAGAGTCACAACTACATGTGTTTTGCAAAACTCATAGGAATCTTTGAACACAATGCCGATAGCCCATTAATCAAGAATTTTTTCTACTGCTTTTTCTTGAGCCAAAGTGGCCCCTACATGCTTGCTCGTGGCAAAAAGATAGAACACTCCTAGTTTCTTCATTTGGAATACACCTCCTAAAAATCGATCGTGACAAGACTTAAACAGATATGGATCATCCCAAGAGAAGTATTTTACCCGAGAGAAAACGAGATCTATCCCGCTTAGACCAATGAGAGGAGCCGCTTCGACTAAGTAATTGACAATATCTGCAAACCATGGAACATTGGATTTGTAGGAGTTGTTCGCCCGAAAAGTTCATTGATTGGGACATTTGATGTTGGTGCATTTGGAAGTCTAGAGAGATGATCCGCTGTGGTTTTCTATGCCTTTTGTCAAGGATCTCAATGTCAAACCCTCAAGTAGGAGAATCCATCTAATGAGCCGCTTTAGCATCCTTCTTGGTCAAAAGATACTTGGCGCTGATCTCAGGAATACTTTGGTCAAAGACCCGATGAGATAGGACTGAATTTTTCTAAGGCAAAGACGACAGCCTAAAAATTTTCTCAAGGACAGAGTAATTTTGTTGAGCATCGCTTAGTGTCCCACTGCATAGTAGATTACATGCATTTTCCATCAATACGTTGTCCTAGAACAAAGACAATTGCGTAATCGATGCATCACACATTAATTCAAGGGTAAGGTCCAATCGGTGCATGAATGATCGGGCCGTTAGTTCTTTTTCAGATAATCAAAAGCTTTGAGACATTCAAGGGAGAATTCGAATGGCGATCCTTAGCTAAGAGATTGGTCAAAGGTCTAGCAATGTTGCTAAAATTTTGATGAAACGCCTATAGAAACCAAAGATGACCAAGAAATGATCTCGACATCCTTAACATTTTTGGAGGGGAAGGTTCAAATAAGATCTACCTTAGCTTTGTCTTCTTCGATTCCCTATTGGAAATGACATGACCTAAGACAATGCCCCGTTGACCATGAAATGACATTTTCCCAATTAAGAGTCGATTTTTCCCTACATCGTAATAGGACCAATCGAAGATGATTCAAACATTCTCGAGAATGTGTCGCCAAAGATGGAAAAGTCCATGAAAATTTCTAGAAAGCGCCTACCATGTCAGAAGATACTAATCATGCAAATGGAATGTGGCGGTGCGCATAACAACCCAAAAGGCATGCGGCGATGCAAGGTTCCAGATGGGCATGTGAAAGTGGTTTTCCCCGATCTTCCGGGCAATGGGGATCTGATTATAACCTCGAATATCCATCCAAGAAACAATAGAACTCATGTCCCGCTAGGCGCTCTAACATTTGGTCTATGAAAGGAAGCGGAAGTGATCTTCCTGTAGGTAAGTTGAGTTTTCTATAGTCAATGCACTCGCCAACCGGTTTGGATTCGAGGGAATTAGTTCATTAGCATTATTTTCGATCACTTGATCCTGCATTTTTCGAACTACTTGGACCGACTTACCCGTGAACTATCTCAAATGGGATAAATGATCCCATGATCGAGATATTTCGAATGTCTTTCCTAATGCTCTTTCTTTCATTACCGGGTTTAACCTACGCTTGAGGATCTCTAGTAGGTTTGGCATCATCAATCAAGTGGATTCTGTTGAACAATGGTTGGACTAATCCCCTTGATATCACCATGGTCCATCCAATGGCTTCCTATTCTCTCTTAAAACCGCTAAGAGGGCTTCCTTCCAACAGTGTCAATTTTGAAGAGATGATGACAAAGTGCACTCTCATTCTCCCCTAAGTAGGCATACTCAAGATTTTCTGCAATGGTTTGAGCTCTAACTTAGGGTTCTCGATGGAAGGGCTAAGTTGAGTTCGAGGCTCGATTTCTAATGGCTCGCTGCCTGATTTCGTGAGACATGATTGATTGGTGAATCTAGTCCTATATCGCCGCCGAAAGTTTCCTCCATGACTAGGTCGAAAAAAGTGATGTCGAACTACACTCCTCTTCTTGTTGCTCACCGGAGATACCCTCAATGAAGTTTACCTCTAAGGGTTGATCGATGGACTGTGGTTGTCTTCCTAAGTTGAAAATATTAAGATCGACAAATATGTTTCCAAAAGATAGTTTCATAAGACCAGCTTCTACAATTGATTAAAGCATTTGAGGTTGCTAAGAATGGTCTTCCTAGGATGATGGATTTGACCCTTGAGATTGGGAACGGGTCAGCATCTCTAGGACGATGAAATCAACAGGAAAATGAATTCTCCAACCTTAATCAAAACATCCTCTACCTCTCCCTTGGGAATCTTCACGGATCTATCGCCAATTGTGGGTACATCTTGTCTGCTTAAGTTCTCCTACACCTAGTCAGCTGATAAACCTAAAAGGGAAGAAGGTTTACACTAGCTCCTAGGTCTAGTAATGCCCTATCAATGACGGTGTTTCTATTATACACGGGATAGTAGGACAACCTCGATCCTTATATTTCAAAGGGTGGGCTTTGAGAGCATGTCACCGATATTAGCAAAGAAGAAAGACTTTCTTTGAATATTTGTGATTCTTTCTTAGTGCATAAATCTTTTAAGAATTTTGCATAAGAGGGAATTTGTTCCATTGCATCTAAGAGAGGGATGTTGATCTTGACCTCGCTTTGAAAGTTTCTAGGATTTTCTACTTGGGAGAGTTTTTCCTATGTCTAAGTCTATCTCGAAAGGGTGCAACGGTGTATTCCTATCCGGGTTAGACTCGGCCAGTTTCAGGTCGGTCATCGGAAGGAGTGTGTTGATGGGAGACGGTTTGAGTGAAGGTGTTCGACTTGGTTATCTATCCGCTTCCCATCTCAATGTATGGATTGCATTTACCCGAGATGGGTGATTTGGGTTTGAACCAATGTTGTTGGTTGACTACATGTTGACTTTGAAATTCCTTTTCTCTTTCACTACGCTTTGCTGGGGCCTTAGTTTCTATCCGGCGATGGCTTGAGTGTTCGAAGTTGATCGCTTGGTTGGTTGTTTGCATGAAGGAATTTAGAGTGTTGGATGATTGAGTCAACAGTTGGTGGTGGTTTTGATCATGGCTTCTAAACCCTTTTCTATGACACCAAGACGCTCGATCCGGTTAGAAAGATTCGCTCGGGATGAGGAGGGAAATTTGAAAAGGTAGATTTGAGTGATGGAAATTGTTTGGTGGATTGAACGGAATCGGTTTCCTAGGAATTTGTGGTTTGAGGCGGATTGACGCTTTGATTTCTGGGGTAACTTCCTTGGTTCCACGCAAAGTTGATGATTCCGCCAACCGGATTGTAGGTTGGGGCAAAGGATCATTTCTAGGATGCCGAATGCAATAAGTAACCTGATCTAGTGGTCATTAGATCCTAAAAGAGGGCATTCATCAAGCAACATGAGATGGGACTGACAATTGTGACAACTCCGAAAAGAGATTTGATTGACTTGAGCAGAGCCGTTCTTTGATTTCAGAGCTTCTAGCCTCACGCGATGATCGCCGCCATCTTTGCTTCCGCTATATCGCTCCTACGAAGGACCACTAGATTTGGCTTGAGGAACCGATGCACTCGTCATCCAAAGTGTTCCCATTGCATGGTTTTTTCCGATGACTCTCTAAGAAATCCCACGCCTTCTCCGGATTTTTCTTCATAAAACCCTGACACATAGACTCTAAGGAAGTTTTTGCAGATAGTCCAATCCTTCGTAAATGATTTGGCACAATCGCCATTTTCCGCACTCATGGTGAGGACATGGATGAGGAGATCCTTAAACCTATCGAAATACTTCCGTGAATGGCTCACCCGACAATCCTAAAATTTTGAATGCTTCGAGCTTGACCTTGTGAATTGGGAAGAATTTTTAGAAAAACTTTACAAAATCATCCTGTGTTGAAATCAATCAGGTAAGTCAGACAAACCATTTTTGCTTTGTCCTTAAGAGTGAAGGGAATAAATCAAGCTTAATTGCATCCTCGCTAGGTCTTTCATTTTAATCATGAGGCGACTTCTACAAATCTGTGAGATGAAAATATATGCTTCAGCTTCGTCTAAGAATTTTGGAAGCATGTTGATGAAATGTGGTCGGAGTTCAAATTAGTTCCATTTGCTTCGGGAAGCTTAATGCATGAAGGATAGCATTCCTAGTTGGTAGCGTGATATCTTGAAGAACCGGAGGATTGGCCATTTCGCTTGGTTGAGAAGTTGAATCAGAGCTTAACTAAACGATTGGTATTATTCCTAACCCAAGTTTGCATGAACCAAAATCAAGAGTTTTTTTTATTTTATTTTTATTTTATTTTTATTTTAAAAAAAAATGAAAAGTTAGTGAGATGGTGAAAAGAGAAGAAGAGGGAAGAAGAAAAAGAAAAATTAACAAATCAAGGCAATCACTTTTCAATCACCCTAACTCTAGGGTTAAGCCTAAACTCGCCTAGACCAAATTCTAACCAAAACTCCCTAAGAGAAAAAATCCGCCACGGGTAATTAGCCGTAAGGATAGTACTAGAGGGAGATCAAAGATCAATTAAGTAATTGCTCTGGTATGCTTTACTAACCCCAAACCTTGCCTTAGACACCAATTAATCCAAATAAACTTAGACCAGCCACTCAAGAATTTCTTGTTCCTTATTGAGCTCGAATCCTTAGGGGCCAACGCCTAATTCTTTTTAGGAGGCTTGGGTTTGTGTAGTGAGGAATCGATTTTGGGCAGGAGGGTGATGAAATCCTCACCTTATCTTGATTAATAATGGCCCTTAAAGATATTTTCGTGAGTGTCAATTCAAAATGCTCAAATCACTTTGGTGAATTTACTATTATATGCAATGCCCTAGAAATTAAAAGCAACTAAAAGGATGAGAAAGAAAAATATTTTTTTTTTTTAATTATGGTCAAGAAAGAAAGTCGGGCTTTTTATATTAACCTAATTGTCTCTAATGTGATGAACTACTATGTGGTGGAATTAAAAATACTAGAGAGAAGAGTTACCCGCTAAAAGCAATGCAAAGCCTCGCTGGAGGCAACCTTCAATCGGAATCTTCAACTCCTTGCCTTCAAGATCCTTTTGTCATTCACAATAGACAAACACACAAGTTAAAGAACTAAGAAAAAAATTCCTACTTAACACCGTCAACAAGCCAAAACTTGATGGGCAAAACGAGTGTTTACCTTTATAGTCGCAAGTGCACAACCATTGTCAAGTTATAGTATTTAAGATTGTCGATCCCACGAGGACGGGAAATAGGAAGTGTTTGATTCAAGTTCGGTTCTCAAATTATGCGACAATTAGGGTTTTATTCAAGATAATATGAAAATATGATGAAGTGATGAGAGAGTGGATTTGGATTGTGTGTGAAAGGAATCACAATTAAAAAGACGAGATTTCAATAAGAGAGATGAAGGAATCTAGAATTGAATCCACTAGCTAACTCAATTTATAATCTTTGAAAAATTCTCTTTTACCACATCTCATATTAGATTTATTAAGCATAAGATATCAAACCACTTAAGGAAAGCATAACTTATCAAATTATCACCTAATTGAAATTCAAACTCATGAAGAGAGTAATAACAAGATAATAATCCTAGAATTCATAAGCATAGCCTATCAAACCACTTAAGGAAAGCATAAACTATCAAATTCTTCTATCGACTCTAGTTGATTAACCTAAACATGATCTTTTAAGCATAAGAGAGATGATTCATAAATACAAAAGAGATTAGACTAGTTTCATGCAACCTAGATCCCCACAAGAGTTTAGTTCAACATCTTGGGAAATTCAAACAAATAGAAAAAGAAAGAAAATAAAAAGAAAAGAAAAATTCTAAACTAATCTAACTACAAAGCAATTAAATCTAAACTACAAAAGCTATTAAATCTAAACTACAAAGCAAATAAATCTAAACTACAAAAGCTATTAAATCTAAACTACAAAGCAAATAAATAACAAGAAAGAAAAGAAATAATAAAGAGAAATAAAGAGAAACCCCAGAACTCATCATCATCAACTCATCCTCCTTTGGTCCTTGAACAAGAAGAAGAAGATGGGATTGAAGGGGAGAAAATATTTATTTATTGAGGAAAATTATTACAATGAAAGGTACTCTAAAACAAGAGCAACCCTTTCTCTCCAAAAGGAGTTTTACAAAATATTTCACACCTCTAAACCCTCGATACTACCCCTATTTATACCCCAACGGAGTTGATGTGAACCATTGGATCAAACTTGGCAAAAAGAAGAGAAATCTTTCCTAAATTCGAACTGCCACGACCAATCGGTTGGTCGATCGGTTAGCCAATCGTTAGCCAACCGGTTAATAACCGGTTGGTTCCCAACGGATTTTGTCTTTCTTGATATTTTGCACTAATTCTTCTGGATTCCTGGTATCTTACCGCTTTTCTTCGATTTGGGCTTCAACAATTGGTAGAAATTAATTTGAGTCATTTGAGCTTTTATTCATTAATACTCCATTATTCTCAAGAAAATAAGATAAAACATGTTATTAGTAACATATTTATTGATATAAAATAGATAATGAGGTTATTAAAATGTCATTAAAATGTGATTATCAAATACCCCCACACCTAAACTTTGCTAGTCCTCTAGCAAGGAAGAAAATGAAAAGAAAGAAAGAAAATCCTAACTCACTTTCGCAAGTAGAATTGGTTGGCAGCGATGGAGGAAGAGATGGAATCTCTTGGAAGAATCAAACATGGGAGGTGGTCCCATTGCGTAGAAAGAAAAGCTATTGGTTATAAGTGGGTGTATAAAAGAAAGGAAGATCTTTCAGAGCTTGGTGGTACAAGGTACAAGGCGAGGCTAGTGGCTAAGGGTTTTGCACAAAAAGAGGGTGTGAATTACAATGAGATCTTTTCTCCGGTGGTGAAACACACTTCTATTCGGGTGCTATTGAGTATTGTTGCTCATGGTGATCTTGAGCTGGAACAACTCGATGTTAAAACGGCCTTCTTACACGGAGACTTGGATGAAAAGATCTTCATGCATCAACCTGAGGGCTACAAGGTTGAGGACAAGGAGGATCATGTGTGTCGTTTGAAGAAGTCACTGTATGGATTGAAGCAATCTCCCCGACAGTGGTGCAAGCGATTTGACTCCTTCATGCTGAAGCATGGATTTTCCCGAAGAGACTATGATTGTTGCGTTTACATTCAGAAGCTTCGTGGAGGTAATTATATCTATCTCCTTTTGTATGTGGATGACATGCTTAATGCTTCTAAGAGCAGGGTGGAGATAGATGGCTGAAATCTCAACTTGGTAAAGAGTTCGAGATGAAGGACACGAGCGCTGCAAGGAAAATACTGGGTATGGAGATTAGAAGAGAGCGGGCGAACCAACGATTGTTCTTAAGTCAGAAGGGCTACATAGAGCGGGTGATCGCGAGGTTCGGGATGCAAAGTGCTAAGTCGGTGGTGACTCCATTGGCTCCACACTTTAGGCTTTCTGGTAAATAATCTCCCACTATTACGAAAGAGAAGGCGCATATGGAGCGTGTTCCCTATGCTAGTGCAGTTGGCAGTTTAATGTACGCAATGGTGTGTACCTTGAGATATTTCCTGGCGGTTAGTGTGGTCGAGATTCATGGTGAATCAGGAAAGCAGGAAGCGGTGAAGTGAGTCTGAGGTACTTAAAGGGTACCGTTGATCTGATGCATGTTTGGTGGAGAAACATGTCGATTGATGGGTTTGTGGACTCACGATTATGCGAGGCGATCTAGATAGACGGCGATCTACTACCGGTTATGTATTCGGGATACATGGGGCTCGGTTAGTTGGCGTCGATGTTACAGATTCTGATGGTACTTTCTCTGCAGGTGAGTACATGGCCATGGCGAGGGAGTGAAGGAAGCATTAGGTTGTGGGGTCTTCTAGATGATTTGGGGATTGAGCGGAGAACGTAAACTTGTGTGGTGCGGCGGTCGAGTGCAATTCACTTGGCGAAGAATCAAGTTCATCATGCTCGTACCAAGCATATCGATGTCGGTATCATTTAGATGCGAGATGTCATAGAGGAAGGCGATATTTCTCTCATGAAGGTACACGAATGAGAATCTCGAGACATGTTAACCAAGGTGGTCACAGTAGCAAGTTTAAGCATTGCTTGGACTTGCTTCATATCAACCCGTGTTGATCTGCCCAAGAGGGCATGGCCCTTCGGGGCGGTGATGGGGTGAGGTAGAGATTATATGGAGAATTGCGAGAACTACGGTTAGCTTGATCGATGGATGAATGCGTGGTATAGTAAGTGGCATTTGGATTGGCCTGATTTGGCCGATGGAGATCTCTCTGGTGATGTTCGCGGTGTTCTTCTGGTGTTCGTCCAAAATTTAAGGTTTATCAAATGATGTACGAGGTGGAGAATTGTGAACGTGAGGGCCACTGCGTTGCTCCTGAAACCGGGTTCTGTAGCAAGCATCTGAACCCGAGGTTCTGTAGCAAACCCTATAAAAAGGAAAGTTATTTCTTAATTCCTATAAATAGGAAATTAAACCTAGGATTTTTTGTGGTTGAGTTTGTGGGAGAAAAAGCTAGGGTTTTGGCTGACTAAAGAGATCTTGAAGAGAGAAAAAGAGAAAGCTTGGAGAGATTCTACAAGAGAGAGGTCAATTTCTTTTGGGTAAAAATCAAAGCTTTATCTTTGGGGCGAGCTTGTGGATTGTACAAGTCGTCGGTATTCTTCTTCATAGTCAAATCTCCCTCACCCCTCCGTGGGCGTAGGCAAGTTCTTAGAACCACGTAAATCTCGTGTCTTTACTGTTTTGCTGTGTATTGGCTATTGTTTGTAGGTTCTCTTGATTCGGTCCTAGTACTGTTGAGAGGAAGAGTAGATATCTCACTATGTTGGGATATTTTACTTTCTATTCTTGTTTCCTTGTGAAGCAGGAATATAATCGAGGGCCTTCTCTCGGTGATATAAACGCTTCCTTGTCGTGATCAGAATACTTTGGTCAAAGACCATGAGATAGGACTGAATTTTTCTAAGGCAAAGACTACGCAAAAATTCTTTTCTCGACAGAGTAATTTTGTTGAGCATCGCTTAGTGTCCCATCGGCATAGTAGATTACATGCGCATTTTCCATCAATACGCGTCCTAGAACAAACCAATTGCGTAATCGATGCATCACACATTAATTCAAGGGTAAGGTCCAATCGGTGCATGAATGATCGGGTCAGTGGTTAGTTCTTTTTCAGATAATCAAAAGCTTTGAGATTCAAGGGAGAATTCAATGGCGATCCTTAGCTAAGAGATTGGTCAAAGGTCTAGCAATGTTGCTAAAATTTTGATGAAACGCCTATAGAAACCAAAGATGACCAAGAAATGATCCGACATCCTTAACATTTTTGAGGGGAAGGTTCAAATAAGATCTACCTTAGCTTTGTCAACTTCGACCCCTATTGGAAATGACATGACCTAAGACAATGCCCCGCTTGACCATGAAATGACATTTCTCCCAATTAAGAGTCGATTTTTCTCCCTACATCGTAATAGGACCGCCGAAGATGATTCAAACATTCGAATGTGTCGCCAAAGATGGAAAAGTCGCCCATGAAAATTTCTAGAAAGCCGTGCTCTACCATGTCGAAGATACCAATCATGCAAATGCTGGGAATGGCGGTCGATAATGGACCATTAAACCAACATCCATCCAGAAACTGAAATATTTGTTCAAGAAAGAACCCAGATCGAGGGAATTGGGGCCTGGCCAGCATTATTTTCATCACCTGGATCCCGCATTTTTTCTAACTACTTGGACCGGACTTACCTTAGAATCCGTCCGGATAAATGATCCCATGATCGAGATATTTCGTAATGTCTTTTCCTAATGCCTCTTTCATTACCGGGTTTAACCTACGCTGAGGATCTCTAGTAGGTTTGGCATCATCAATCAAGTGGATTCTGTGTTGAACAATGGTTGGACTAATCCCTTGATATGCCATGGTCCATCCAATGGCTTCCTATTCTCTTAAACCGCTAAGAGGGCTTCCTTCCCAACAGTGTCAATTTTGAAGAGATGATGACAAATGCACTCTCATTCTCCCTAAGTAGGCATACTCAAGATTTTGCAATGGTTTGAGCTCTAACTTAGGGGTTCCTCATGTTGAGTTCGAGGCTCGATTTCTAATGGCTCAAGCCAATGATTTTGAGACATGATTGATTGGTGAATCTAGTCCTATATCGCTTCAAAGTTTCCTCCATGACTAGGTCGAAAAACGATGTCGGAACTACACTCCTCTTCTTGTTGCTCACCGGAAATACCCGAATGAAGTTTACCTCTAAGGGTTGATCGATGGATCACTGTGGTTGTCTTCCTAAGTTGAAAATATTAAGATCTACCATGTTTCCAAAAGATAGTTTCATAAGACCACCTACAATTGATTAAAGCATTTGAGGTTGCTAAGAATGGTCTTCCTAGGATGACCGGATTTGACCCTTGAGATTGGGAACGGGTGCATCTCTAGGACGATGAAATCAACAGGAAAATGAATTCTCCAACCTTAATCAAAACATCCTCTACCTCTCCCTTGGGAATCTTCACGGATCTATCTACTAATTGTAGGGTACATCTTGTCGGTTTAAGTTCTCCTACACCTAACGATAAACCTAAAAGGGAAGAAGGTTTACACTAGCTCCTAGTCTAGTAATGCCCTATCAATGACGGTGTTTTCTATTATATACCTGGATAGTAGGACAACCTCGATCCTTATATTTCAAAGGGGTGGGCTTTGAGAGCATGTCACCGATATTAGCAAGAAGAAAGACTTTCTTTGGAATATTTGTGATTCTTTTCTTAGTGCATAAATCTTTTAAGAATTTTGCATAAGAGGGAATTTGTTCCATTGCATCTAAGAGAGGGAGATCTTGACCTCGCTTGAAAGTTTCTAGGATTTTCTACTTGGGAGAGTTTTTCCTATGTCTAAGTCTATCCGAAAGGGTGCAACGGTGTATTCCTATCCGGTTAGACTCGCCAGCCTGCCTTGGTCATCTAAGGAGTGTGTTGGATGGGAGACGGTTTGAGTGAAGGTGTTCTGACTTGGTTATCTATCTGCTTCCCGGATCTCAACGTATGGATTGCATTTACACGAGATGGGTGATTTGGGTTTGAACCAATGTTGTTAGGGTTGACTACAGTGTTGACTGGAAATGTTCTCTTTCACTCACGCCGCTTGCTAGCCCTAGTTGGGTTTCTATCCCGGCGATGGCTTGAGTGTTCGAAAGGATCGCTTTGGTTGTTTGCATGAAGGAATTTAGAGTGTTGGATGATTGAGTCAACAGGTTGGTGGTGGTTTTGATCATGGCTTCTAAACCCTTTCTATGACACCAAGACGTTTTTCCCGATCCGGTTAGAAAGATTCGGTCATTGATGAGGAGGAAATTTGAAAAGGTAGATTTGAGTGATGGAAATTGTTTGGTGGATTGAACGGAATCGTTTCCCCTAGGAATTTGTTGGTTTGAGGTGGGATTGACGCTTTGATTTCGGGGTAACTTCCTTGGTTCCACGAAGTGGGATGATTCCGCCAACCCGATTGTGGGGCAAAAGGATCATTTCTAGGATGCCGGAATGCGCCGCTAACCCGATCTAGTGGCCGATTAGATCCTAAAAGAGGGCATTCATCGGCAACATGAGATGGGACCGACAATTGTGACAACCTGAGGCGCGAGATTTGATTGACTTGAGCAGAGCGCCGTTTTGATTTCGAGAGCTTCTAGCTCACGCATGATCGCCGCCATCTTTTTCATGCTATATTCGTTCCTACGAAGGACCACTAGATTTGGCTTGAGGAACCGATGCACTCGGTCATCACAAAGGTTCCCATTGCATGGTTTTTCTCGATGACTCTCTAAGAAATCCCACGCTTCTCGGCATTTTTCTTCATAAAATCCCTTGACACATAGACTCTAAGGAAGTTTTGCAGATAGTCCAATCCTTCGTAAATGATTTGGCACAATCGCCATTTTTCCGCACTATGGTGAGGACATTGGATGAGGAGATCCTTAAACCTATCAAATACTTCCGTAATGGCTCACCCGACAATCCTAAAATTTTGAATGTCGCCGAAGCTTGACCGCTTTGTGAATTGGGAAGAATTTTTTAGAAAAACTTTTACAAAATCATCCTGTGTTGAAATCGACCAGGTAAGTCAGATACCCATTTTTTGCTTTGTCCTTAAGAGTGAAGGGAATAAATCAAGCTTAATTGCATCCTCGCTAGGTCTTTCATTTTAATCATGAGGCGTAAATTCAGATGAAAATATATGCCGTTCTAAGAATTTTGGAAGCATGTTGATGAAATGTGGTCTGAGTTCAAATTAGTTCCATTTGCTTCGGAAGCTTAATGCATGAAGGGATAGCATTCCTAGTTGGGTAGCGATATCTTGAAGAACGGAGGATCCATTTCGCTTGGTTGAGAAGTTGAATCGAGCTTAACTAAACGATTGGTATTATTCCTAACCCAAGTTTGCATGAACCAAAATCAAGAGATTTTTATTTTATTTTTATTTTATTTTTAAAAAAATGAAAAAGTTAGTGAGATGGTGAAAAGAGAAGAAGAGGGAAGAAGAAAAGAAAATTAACAAATCAAGGCAATCACTTTTCAATCACCCTAACTCTAGGGTTAAGCCTAAACTCGCCTAGACCACCTCCTAACCAAAACTCCCTAAGAGAAAAAATCCAGCTTACGTGGGTAATTAGCGTGTAAGGATAGTACTAGAGGGAGATCAAAGATCAATTAAGTACCTCGCTTCCTTGTGGCTACGCAACCCCTAAACCTTGCCTTAGACACCATTAATCCAAATAAACTTAGACCGCTTCACTCAAGAATTTCTTGTTCCTTATTGAGCTCAATCCTTAGGGGCCAACGCCTAATTCTTTTAGGAGGCTTGGGTTTGTGTAGTGAGGAATCGCTGATTTTTGGGCGGGAAAGGGTGATGAAATCCCTCACCTTATCTTGATTAATGGGTTTTGCCCTTAAAGATATTTTCAGTGAGTGTCAATTCAAAATGCTCAAATCACTTTGGTGAATTTCTACTATTATATGCAATGCACCTCTAGAAATTAAGCAAGCAAAAAAAGGATGAGAAAGAAAAATATTTTTTTTTTTTTAATTATGGTCGAAGAAAGAAAGTCGCTTTTTTTTTATATTAACCTAATTGTCTCTAATGTGATGAACTACCTATGTGGTGGAATTAAAAATACTAGAGAGAAGAGTTACCCCGCAAAAGCAATGCAAAGCCTCGCTGGAGGCAACCTTCAATTCTCAATCTTCAACTCCTTGCCTTCAAGCTCCTTTGTCATTCACAATAGACAAACACACAAGTTAAAGAACTAAGAAAAATTTCTACTTAACACCGTCTCTAAGAACGGCGCCAAAACTTGATGGGCAAAACGAGTGTTTACCTTTTATAGTCGCAAGTGCACAACCATTGTCAAGTTATAGTATTTAAGATTGTCGATCCCAGGAACGGGAAATAGGAAGTGTTTGATTCAAGTTCGGTTCTCAAATATGACAATTAGGGTTTTATTCAAGATAATATGAAAATATGATGAAGTGAGAGAGTGGATTTGGATTGTGTGTGAAAGGAATCACAATTAAAAGATGAGATTTCAATAAGAGAGATGAAGGAATCTAGAATTGAATCCACTAGCTAACTCAAATTATAATCTACGAAAAATTCTCTTTTACCACATCTCATATTAGATTTATTAAGCATAAGATATCAAACCACTTAAGGAAAGCATAACTTATCAAATTATCACCTAATTGAAATTCAAACTCATGAAGAGAGTAATAACAAGATAATAATCCTAGAATTCATAAGCATAGCCTATCAAACCACTTAAGGAAAGCATAAACTATCAAATTCTTCTTCTATCGATTAGTTCTCTAGTTGATTAACCTAAACATGATCTTTTAAGCATAAGAGAGATGATTCATAAATACAAAAGAGATTAGACTAGTTTCATGCAACCTAGATCCCCACAAGAGTTTAGTTCAACATCTTGGGAAATTCAAACAAATAGAAAAAGAAAAGAAAATAAAAAGAAAAGAAAAATTCTAAACTAATCTAACTACAAAGCAATTAAATCTAAACTACAAAAGCTATTAAATCTAAACTACAAAGCAAATAAATCTAAACTACAAAGCTATTAAATCTAAACTACAAAGCAAATAAATAACAAGAAAGAAAAAGAAATAATAAAGAGAAATAAAGAGAACCCAACTCATCATCAACTCATCCTCCTTTTGGTCCTTGAACAAGAAGAAGAAGATGGGATTGAAGGGGAGAAAATATTTATTTATTGAGGGAAAATTATTACAATGAAAGGTACTCTAAAACAAGAGCAACCCTTTCTCCAAAAGGAGTTTTACAAAATATTTCACACCTCTAAACCCTCGATACTACCCCTATTTATACCCCAACGGAGTTGATGTGAACCATTGATCAAACTTGGCAAAAAGGAAGAGAAATCTTTCCTAAATTCGAATTCACCAATCGGTTGGTCGATCGGTTAGCCAATCGGTTAGCCAACCGTTACAACCTGGTGGTCCCAACCATTTTGTCTTTTCTTGATATTTTGCACTAATTCTTCTTGGATTCCCTTGGTATTGGGTCGTTTGTCTTCGATTTGGGCTTCAACAATGGTAGAAATTCGAGAATTTGAGTCATTTGAGCTTTTATTCATTAATACTCCATTATTCTCAGAAAATAAGATAAAACATGTTATTAGTAACATATATTATATAAAATAGATAATGAGGTTATTAAAATGTCATTAAAATGTGATTATCAAATACCCACACCTAAACTTTGCTAGTCCTCTAGCAAGGAAGAAAAATGAAAAGAAAGAAAGAAAAATCCTAACTCACTTTCATAGAATCGCTGGGTTGTATTTAGCGATACAACAAGCCTTTAAACCCTAGGTTACCCTAGTGGACTAGTTGTAGTCTCGGAGGGTTTGCGCTGAATATACCCACAAAATTCACCAACTTGCCAATTTAAAGAAGCTAATTGAATAATTCAAAATTCCACAAGTCGGTTAATACTCAAGAAAACGCTTATCATGATTTCAAAGTAAACTTCTTAAGAAAATCCTTCCATTGTAGTGATACAAAACCAAGTTTTTCTCAAAGATTTAATTCAAAAGTTTTGAAGGAAACATGCTAACTCTTTGTTTCAAACAATGTTCAAGTCTCTTAACCCATTTTGAAAAATCAAGAACATATACCATTATTTCCATATATATAAAACATGGTTATTTTTTTTTTCTTGTAGTCTTGTTCTTTTTAATCGGGCTTAAGTGACCATCTAGCGAAGTTTAATAATGAATCCCAACCCAATTGGGCTTAGGTCATTAAGCATAAAAATACTCCTCGGGCTTAATTACTCACCAACTTAGGCTTAGTAACAAAGAACTACCGATGATTTTAAGAGAAATTTATTTGTGCCCATTTTTCGTGACTCTTTTGTTAAGTTAGTATATATGTGTATATGTATATATGTTCTGAAAAATATTTGGATTAATGCAACTTAAAGAATCATTTTCAACTCTAAGTTAAGCACCTAAAAATTTCACCACTGATTAAACATCCAAGTTAAACTTTAGTAAAGTATACCACTTTGAAAATCATTCTTCGAAATTTATTTAAAATTATCATAAAAGGTAAACTTGAGTGTATCACTAACTCAGATTAGAAGACTATTAATCAACTCTATTAAGTTGGCAAGTGACAATTTTTTTTTTTTAAGAAGAAGAAGAAGAAAAATGAATAAGAAAAAGAAAATGAAAATGAGAAAATGAAAAATGACTAAAATACGAGAAATTTGACTAAGTCCCACCCCACACCTAAAATTTGCATTGTCCTCAATGTAAATGCAGAAGTAACATGGAGAAGAGTGGAAGCACTTACGATGTTCTGGATGACCCGGAACATCAAAAAAATTGAAACCGATTTACCCATGAGGGGGAGATCGAAACCAATTGTTTTTTTTTTTTTTGAATTACGATAGTGGCTCATGGAGAACAAACACCTCCTCTCCAAGTGTAGAAGATTCTAAAAGGGTTTTAAACGCTGACCATTCACTTTGAAAACATGATCATTTTAGGATCTTTAATCTCGATAGCCCCATGTGAGAAAACTTGAGTGACAATAAACGGCCCCGACCATCGCGGATCTTAATTTACCGTGAAAAATGTGTAGTCTTGAGTTGTAAAGTAAAACTTTTGTCCCGGTGTGAAGTTTCTCCGTAATATTGAGTTGTCGTGAAAAACCTTGGTTTCTTTTATAAATTTTGAATTTATATATGCATCGCTTCAATTTCCTCTAACTCATTTAATTGAAGCATTCTCATTTTTCCCGCCAAGTCTAAATCAAGGTTGTTGTTTAATTGCCCACATTGCTCTGTTCTAACTCAACCGGTAAATGACGCCTTTCCAAAACAAGTCCGACGGTGACATTTCTAATCGAAGTTTTAAAGGCCGCTCGATATGCCCATAGAGCATCGCAGAGTTTTAAGGACCAATCCTTTCACAGGAGAAACCGCTTTTTCGAGAATTTGTTTGATCTTCTATTTGTGACCTCTACTTGACCACGGGTTTGAGGGTGATAAGGAGTTGACAGCTTGTGTGTGATGGAGTACTTCCTCATTAATGCCTCAAAGGAACGGTTGCGTAAATGTGTACCATTATCGCTAATTATTGCTCGGGCACCAAATCGCGGAAAAATAATCTCAATAAAGCTAGCAGACGTAGAAATCCTTGTATGAATCTAAACAGATAGTCAATTGAAGCAAAAATACAAACACCTATAGTGCAAAAAAAGAAAGAATGAAAAGTATAAAATATAAAATAGAGGCAAGGAGTAAAGTGTTGGAGAGAATGTGGAGGATGGGGGCTTGACGTAGTTGGTGCCGAGAGTGGAAGTGGCCGCCGGAGGAATGAGAGAAAAGGAGAGAGCAGTTGAGAAGGAATAGGAAGAGGAGAGCGGATGAGAAGATGTTGATGGACGCAGAGGGGGAGTTAGAGGTTGGGCTGGGCCCATTGGGGTAGAGAGAGAGAGAGAAGATTTTACTGCTTGATAAAGAAAATTGATTTTTGTAAGAGGAATAAAACTGGAATATGAAAAGCTCTGTATTGGAATTTGAAAGGGTGCTTTGAAAACTCTGTACTGGGTCAAAAAATTAAACAGTACTTATTAGAGGATTTAATGCCATGTAACTTTCTTTAGAGAGAGAATTGTTTAAAGAATATATTTTTTAAGAAATTGTTTAGAGTGTTGCATGTGTCAAGGAAAAAGGCACACTTTTAGATAGATATATTCATTTTGCATTTTTTTTAGAAAGTAATTAAATAATTCGAAAATGGAAAGTAATCAAACTTGAGGTGGTCAGTGTTTCATTAGCTTCCATGATCTTGCTCATTTTGTATGCCTCAAGTTGATAAAATCCAAGGATCCATCAATTTCCCAATTGTTCAATATCAGACTGCTCAGTTGTCGAAATTGGGGGCTTGAGCTGTTGAAACACCGACCACCTCAAGTTTGAGAGAAAAGTCACCGACCACCTCTTCCTCACTCAACGTTTCCTCCGAGAAGATGGCTGAGAGAGCTCCATTGGATAGAGGAATTGAGCAAGTTTGTGCTCTTCTTCAAATTTTTGGTATACCCATTTCATGATTTGGGTAGTTTTCTTAATTTCTGTCATTTACTTTGTTTTATAGTGAGGAGTTCTGATATGAGTTGTACTTATATTTTCATCCCTTATTGTTGGTGAGCAGAGCTTTGGGTTAATGTCATCAAAGAGCATATTCTGAATAGGGCTAATTTTTCTTGGAATTTTAAATATAATTCTACTGCATTAGTTTTTGTTCTTTTCAATTGATTTCCAGTATAAAATTTTTAGCTACGTGAATGTATTTCTTGACATTAGCTAAGAATTTGCAGCTACGTGAATGTATTTCTTGACATTAGCTTTGGGTATGATTTTGTGCAATTTTGATTTCAAGCTATTTTTAGTTGTTAGAAATTCTTTTTGCTTTAATTTTTCTCTGAGAAGGATGGAGTAATTGTGAAAACAGGGACATGGGGAATCAAATTCATTAATCTCTATTCTCAATGTGGACAAGATTTTACTTCAGCTTTCCTTGTTTTCTCTTCACACCTAATTAATAGCTCATTTACAATTTCGTCGTCTTCTTGTGTAGAATGTTATGACAAACCCCAGGATAAACTAATACCAATCAAACGAAAGCACGAAAAATATCAAGAACACACGAACACAAAGATATACGTGGTTCGGCTTGTAGCCTACGTCCACGGGCGAAGGAGGAGAATAGCTTTACTAAATTATGAGGAATCCAAAAATGGAATCTCTCAATCTCTCAATCCCAAATCACACCCCTGAAAGCACTTAATCTCTCTAACAATCTCTAACACCTAGAGAGCGAACTAAATAGAGAACCAAATCAAGAACCTCTTGAATCTATTGCTTCAGCCTGTAGAGCCCTTCTCAATGCTTAATGCTGCCGTCGGGTGGATCAACTACCTGCAGCCTTAATAAAGAACCATCCGTTCTTTCCCTTGATGCTACGACCCTAGGTTGGGTAAATTCTCATCAAAGATCTTCTGTCATATTTATAGAGACTAAGGATGAGAGTTGTTGCTATCCAAAAATTCTACAAGACAAGAATTTAAATCTCAATAGAATAAACAAATTCTTTTCTCCTTATCTTAATACTATACATAGCTAATAGAAACTCTAATTAGATTGTATATCTTATTCAAGGATTAGTATTTGAATCACCCATAATATAGAATTTGGAGAAAAAAATTTGTTTTCTTCAATTAAATTATGGTCTAAGACTCAAGGCTCTGCGGTCAAAGAAAATAGAAAGTCATAGCTATTCAAGCTGGATATGGACTTATTTACATTTAAAAAAATAAAACTCTTTGCTACTAATGTCGAATAATTTCCATTTTTCCTCTTTTGTTTTCAAAATTTCTTCATATGTGCAAATTTAATTGTTTCTCTTGTATAGGAAATTGTCTCTTTAAAGAAGGATGCTCATTGTCTAAAATATGGAAGAGGAGGAAAGCCCAAAACTTGTCCTTTCAGTCTGTCCACGGTTACTATCACTATTATATAAGAAATTTGATTTTGTTTCCTAGCAATTTCTTTTGAATTTCTGCTTTACTATTTGATGGAATCTAATACTCTCTTCTAGATTACTTTGCTTGACGGGCTGAGTGATTGAGTCCCAACATGAGAATTTTTTGGCAACTCAAATTTTATGAATAAGCAACATATACTGATTGAGCTGTAAGATGTGACGAAATCTAGAATGACAAACATTTTCATTTTTATAATGCACCTCATTTGTTAGTTTCTTCGTACTTATACTTTATTCATTGATGTAGCGGAGGTACATGGTCTATGTATAAAAACTAAAACTAATTTCTCTTATGTCTTCAGGATGAGAAAGTTTCAATCTGATACTCTGGAGAGAAGGAAAAATGATTAAAATGGAAGTATGTATCCAAGATCATCCTCGGATAGAAGACCGTATGTCCTTAAAAATTTTATGTAATATTCATAATCGCTAACTTGCTTGTCAAAGTATTTTTTTTTTGACAAATTTACAGTATTTACAGGTGAATTGTCTGCGGCAAACTCAACCAGAAAAGGAGTCTCCATCCTTTTCACTTATTTATCAGGATGGTGAACAATCCCTTGACCTGGTACAATATTATCTACTCCTTTTGAAGAAATCATCTCCTATAGCTTTAATTCGTGCAAATGGTTGATTTCATATGTTTCCTTCAAAATTTTTGTGTAGATATGTAAAGATAGGGAATAGGCTGAATCTTGGTTTAGGCTTGACAACGCTATTATCTGTATCATTTCATGTGAGCCCCTTAAGCAAGCTAAGGGTTTGCAGAGGTGCTCACAGTTGTGCAAGCAGTTCAGTTGCCCATGCATGAAGAAGATATCTACTGGAAGTTCTTGAAGATTCACCTAATTTCTCACAGGTATTTGATAATTCCGGTTTATTTCCTTAGCTTAATTTCTCAAAACACTATGAACTTTGGGATGTTTTCCACAAGATCCCACTTAACTTTATAAATTAGTGAAAAATCCCTAAACTTGTTTTTGCTCAAAACACCTCTATACTTTATAAATTAGAGAAAACCCCATAGACTTATTTTATTGAAATATCATGATTGATGGCAGTTAGTCTACGTTGTCATATTTTGTGCATGTTGTTTTGGGCAATTTTACCCTTATGTACCTTTTACTTTTGCTGAGAGAGTTTTAGGGTAAAGCCCTAAATTTTGGTTGTTTCCTCTCAAGGAAATTTTATTTATTTGTAAATTAAATGTAGGGGAGTATGGCGAGAAAAGTTCAAGATTCAGGGGACGCTATGAGACACCGAAGTTCATGGGTATATATATATATATATATATATATATATATATATATATATATATATATATATATATATATATATATATATATATATATATATATATATATATATATATATATATATATATATATATATATATAGAGCAAGGCTCCTATGAACTTAAGTTCATAATGAATAGTGGTGCACCAACTTTTCTAACCACTCATCTTGCTTTGGGATCCGTGAAAGATATAAAGGCCACTTTGAGATTTGTGCATCACAAATCTCAAGGCAAGATGAGTGGATAACAAAGTTGGTGCACCACTATTCATTATGAACTTAAGTTCATAGGAGCCTTGCTCATATATATATATATATATATATATATATATATATATATATATATATATATATATATATATATACACACACACACACACACACACACACACACACACACACACACACACACACACACACATTAACATTATGCTTCACTAACACATTGATTTGGTAGCAAGAGAAAAACACATATCAAAATCTCAATTCAACTATCTAATGTGTGTTTCCGTGTAAGATTTGGTAGCAAGAGAAAAACACATATCATAATCTCAATTCAACTATCTAATCGTGTTTTGGATGTATTACACAGTATAATACTAAACTTCAAATATTTGGTTCGAGAAAATGGAATTCCTATTACATAAAATTAAAAAAGATGGTGATCTTAATTGTTTTTTTGGGAATATTTCATATTAAAGGCTTTAAGGACATATCTTGGACATATAGTTTCTTATTTATTTATTATTTTCATTTTTATGACAAGGTACATGAGTTTCTGTCGGATCAAAGCAAAAATAAGCTCAACTCAATCTTAATTCTCTTTACATATGCAACTTATAAATTTGTGATCTTTTCATTTCGGAAAAAGAACTTGGGCATTTTTAGAAATCCAAATTATGATGTGATCTTGTAATACATGATGTATTCCTTGTATCCACCTATCGTATATTGAGCATGTCTTTGTTATAATTGGATTTAAGCTTGTTTGTTTCCATTTTTTCAGTTCAATCCAATTCTTATTGTACATACCACCCACTTTGTTCACAATTTTATTTTGAGATATGCATATTTCTTTAGGTGTTGATTCTTATGTGCTCGTAATTCCTATTCTACCATGAATGTCAATTGATTACACTGTTTGCCAATTATATTTAATTTCCAACCTTCTATGAGAAGTACTTGGTTAGTTAGGTAGTTTTTGATATGCATATTTCTTTAGCTGTTGATTCTTAAGCGCTTTCGAATTCCTACTTAACCGTGAATTTCAACTTGGTTACTTGTTTGCCAATTATATTTAATGTCCAACCTTCTATGAGAAGTACTTGGTTAGTTAGGTAGTTTTTTTGTCCATTACATATTGTAAAGAATTTGTTGTTGTTGCGATAAAACTTGCCTTCATTCGGAGATTAGTCTAATAACTATATATAAACGCATAATTTAGACACTTTGAGATTTCTTTGGCTATCTTGAGGATGATACTTTTGGAGACTCTAGTGAACCTCGTGTGACAAGCTCAAGGAAAATTAACAGTTTTGTAAGTTCTTGCATAATATATTTAAAGAATATTTAAGTGAGAACAATCTCATGTCTGAATACATAATCGATAATGTTAATCCTTTTTCTATTTCATGAAAATTGTGGTTCACTTAAGATTGACCTATAAGTATGTCTCAAGTAGCGACCAATTTTTAAAAAAATGAGTCTAAAATCTGCTTCATCTACCAGACTACCACATTAGTACCAGGTTATGCTTCGGCTTTGCAGATGGGTGATGTCAAGCCTACATCTGCAACTTTATTTTCTTTAAAGATAATATTGACATACGATTGAAATAGATCCTCCTTTTTACACTTCTTACGGCGGAAGTAAACCCCGTGATACAACTCAAGGATACTACCGGTGTCATAGTTGCTACTATCTTCAAGACAAATGCCAAAAAAATTTCTCCATCAACAACATGCAACTTATTGCCAGTGCTAATGAGTTATTTTCCTTAGTGATCTTTCTCTTTTGTTTACTCTGAATGGTCAATATCAAACATGATTACAATTACCAACACTTTTCACTTTGATATTATTTTCTTCATGACATGTACACCTGGAAATGCCTTGCGGATACTGCACCAGAAGTTGTAATTGTTTTTTTTTTCATATGAAATACTCCATAATTTCATATAGCACATTTAGTCACAAAGCATCTTATCTTGTAACAGGAAGGGAAAAATCGACATACCATCTCTCAGTAATGTTTGAGCGAACAAGAAAACTTCATCTACCTCAAAAGTTACAAATTCTCAGAATGTTATGAGACCATACAGTATATATATGGTTACAACTCTCGTAGATGAGCTTAAAACATGTAGCAGGCTTGACTCTTTTGACTATTGGAAGAATTTTGGAGGAAAGTTTTGGGTAGTCTATTTATGTAGTTGTATTAGGCACATTAGTTTCATATTGTTTCTAATTTATCTCAAACTAAGTGATGTATTGTTTGCTTTAACAAGCAAAAGTACGATTTTCTCTCATGAGTCGTGAAACAAGATGCAATTTTAACTTTGATTATAGCTTTATTTTATATGAATTATTAAATGACATGTAGATAGTGTGGAGGAGATAAGTTGATAATTCCAAAATGCTATCCAAATCAAAAATTTACTGCCCAAATTAAAGCGCGTGCATTGCATGCCTGTCTTCTAGTATTTTTTTATATATATAAAGGCTTAACGCATTAAATATTCTATTCCCCTACTTTGCATCTATATACGCTCATTTATTTATAGCGGGACTTACATACCCAAAAATTTAAAACTTGCACTTATATACTGTCAGTTGTTTTGAAGGCGCTTATATATCTTAAAGGTTTAAAAGTTAAGCGTAAATACCCTAAAGTTTTAAAACTTTCCTTAAATACCCTCAATTATACAAACTGAGGGTATTTAAGTGCTAGTTTTAAAAACTTTAGGATATTTAAGTGTCGATTTTAAAAACTTTACGGTATTTAAGTGCAAATTTTAAATATTTAGAGTATATAAGTGCTATAAGAAACAAGTGAGGGTATATAAAGTGAAAGTTTTAAAAACTTTAAGACATATAAGTGTTGCCAAAAACATGTGAGGGTATTTAAGTGTAGCACAGTAGAAACTATAGGGTATTCAAGTGCAATTAAGCCTTCTTTCAATATTAGTCCCAGATCTTTCATGTGTTGAAATTAGTTACCCAAATCTTGACATTTTGATTAATCCGCCTCATCTTCATATTTTGAAATTAGTCCCTCAAATCATTTAGGTGTTTTGGAATTAGTTCTCCAAATCTTTCAACTAGCTTATAACTAGAAGGACTAATTTCAAACCTCTAAAAGATTTGGCGGACTAATTTCAAAGTATGATGATTTTGGGGAATGATTTCAAACACTTAAAGGTTTTGAAGACTAATTTGAAAATATCAAAATTTATTAGACTAATTTCAAAATATGAAAGATTTGCGGTAATGGTATGGCAAGTGGTCTTGAGCAGTCGCTGGAGCGACTGCCGCTAGACATTCTCTTGTTTTTGTATGTAAATTTTTTTCCCCTTCATTTTCACCCTTTTCACCGTAGATGGTAACTTCCAGGCTTCCAGCTTGCCCATCATATGGGTGTACAAAGTGTGGAAGAAAATGCTACAGTTTGGTGAGATAGACTGAGATACTATAAAATTGCAAAAAGTTGAGTACATATGCACGTGGATAACTAGATACAGAGGATAAAAGGGAAAATTGCTTCTAGCCCCCAAAATAACAAGAAGTATCCTTCCCCCACCCAAGACTTTTTCAACACTTTCAAAATCTCTAAAAACAAATTAACAATTCTTTTAGCCCCCAAAACACAAAACCCAATACTTTTAAACATTTGAAGACCATAATACCCCTCTCTCTCTCCCTCTCTCCCTCTCTCATAATACTACTGTGATGATTTGAAATGAGTTTTTGGGGATTCTAGTTCCCTCAAAAATCCAAGAACTTTCCCGCGCTACGCCGCCCGCCGCTCGCCACACTAGCTTGACGTTCTCCGCGGCGTCAAGAACCGGCGCTTCCATCACCCCCAAGTTCCTCATTTCTTTTCTAGAGAGAGTTGGGCCCACCAGTCGATGAGAGGGTTGGGATGGAGGATGAGAGAGGGAGGGTGGGATTTAAAGGGTTTTGGACGGTGGAAGGTAGAGAGGAGAAAGTAGAGAAAGGCCGTGTGTATTAGAGAGGGCATATCGGTTTGCATGGAGTTTTGGAGCGTTGCTTCACCCACCGGATATCTTGGAAGCAGGTCGGGTTGGAGATCCGATCCATTACCGGTCCGATACCCAATAAGCAAGGATGGGTTGCAAAATAGCTATTGCATATTTCGTCACAATTTTTTTGTTGTTAAGAAAATGTTTGTTTATCCAACATTGTAAAATAATCTACATTCCCAATTTGTTGTCAAGGTTACGGCTTTGTTGTTAAGGTTAGCTCTTTGTTGTTAAGCTTATGGCTTTGTTGTTAAGGTTAGGGCTTTGTTGTTAATGTTATGGCTTTGTTGTTAAGGTTATGGATTTATTGTTAAGGTTAAGGGTTTGTTGTAGTTTTTTTGGGGGGAAAATTTTCAGTTCCCTCCAAATTTTAGTATATTGTTGTAATTTTTGTTATTTTATATATTATTGTAATTTTTTAAATCGATGACTTATTGCAATTTTTCAAATCGATGGCGTGATATTTTATATATTATAGTAATCCATAATTTTTGTTATTTTATATAATGCTATATTTTTTATTATTTTATATATTATAGTAATCATGGTTCATGAACTCCCCACTTTCTAGTCACATACGACCATTAATTAATCAAAGCAATGAAGACAAAATTAGGTCTTCTGAGGTTCAGATAAAAGCTCAACTCCTATTCTATTTCAAGGATCTCACCGACATCATAAGCGTAAAAATTACAACAATATATCGAATAATAAAAAATATAGCATTATGGATTTACTACAATATATAAAATAATAAAAAGTATAACAATATATAAAAAATAAAAATTATAACAATATATAAAATAACAAAAATTATGGATTTACTATAATATATAAAATAACAAAAATATAGCATTATATAAAATTTCAAGTTATCGATTTAAAAAATTACAATAATATATAAAATAACAAAAAATTATAATAATATACAAAAGTTTACGGGTTGGTTGTTGAGGTTACGGGTTGGTTGTTGAGGTTACGAGTTGGTTGTTAAAGTTACGCGTTGGTTGTCAAGGTTATGGGTTGGTTGTTAAGATTACGGGTTGATTGTTAAGGTTACGAGTTGATTGTCAATGATATATAAAATAATAATATATCCTCAGTGACCTCAAGTCCAAGATCATTGTCGATGACGACGTCATCGCCTCCAGGATCTTCGCCACCGACGCCGACCGCAACGGTTTCGTGGACTTCGACGAGTTTGAGCACATCCTCGGCGGCGATGGGGGGCGAGACGGGAGAGAGGTGATGGAGGACGCGTTCAGGGTCACGGATCGAGGCAGAGAAGGGAGGAAATGGTTCGAGGATTTGAGCATGTACAGATCTTGAGGAGGTTTTGAGTTTGTTGTTAAGCTTAAGGGTTTGTTGTTAAGGTTAAGGCTTTGTTGTTAAGGTTAGGGCTCTGTTGTTAAGCTTATGGCTTTGTTGTTAAGCTTATGGCTTTGTTGTTAAGGTTATGAGTTTATTGTTAAGGTTAAGGCTTTGTTGTTAAGGTAACGGCTTTGTTGTTAAGGTTAGGGATTTGTTATGAGTTTGTTGTTAAGGTAAAGGCTTTGTTGTTAAGGTTAGGTATAAAATAACAATATATAAAATAATAAAAACTATGGATTACTATAATATATAAAATAATAAAATAATATATAAAATATCACGTCATCGATTTAAAAATTGTAATAAGTCATCGATTTAAAAAATTATAATAATATATAAAATAATAAAAATTATAACAATATACAAAATTTGGAGGGAACTGAAAATTTCCCCCCCAAAAAAATTACAACAAAGCCTTAACCTTAACAATAAATTCATAATCTTAACAACAAAGCCCTAACCTTAACAACAAAGCCATAAGCTTAACAACAAAGAGCTAACCTTAACAACAAAGCCGTAACCTTGACAACAAATTGGGAATGTAGATTATTTTACAATGTTGGATAAACAAACATTTTCTTAACAACAAAAAAATTGCGACGAAATACGCAATAGCTATTTTGCAACCCATCCTTGCTTATCGGGTATCGGATCGGTAATGGATCGGATCTCCAACCCGACCTGCTTCCAAGATATCCGGTGGGTGAAGCAACGCTCCAAAACTCCATGCAAACCGATGTGCTCTCTCTAATACACACGGCCACCTTCTCTCTCTACTTTCTCTCTCCTCTCTCAACCTTCCACCGTCCAAAAACCCCTTTAAATCCCACCCTCCTCCCCTCTCTCATCCTCCATCCCCACCCCTCTCACTGACCAGCGGGCCCCACTCTCTCTCTAGAAAAGAAATGAGGAACTTGGGGGTGATGGAAGCGCCGGTTCTTGACGCAGCGGAGAACCTCAAGCTCGCGTGGCGGACGGCCGATCGGCGTGCGGTGGCCGGGTGGTGAAGCGAGGATTCGATGGGCGTGGAGGCGGCCAGCGAGCTTCAAAGCGAGGCGGCGAGAGTGTGGGATGGAGGTGGAAGTGGAGAGAATTTTTGTAAGAGGGAGGAGAAGTGAGAGAGAGAGGAGAGGGCATTTTGGAGGTTTTGAAAAAAAAGTACACTGATGGGGACAGAAGTGAGCTGGAGGGGTTTGAGTACATACAAAGTTTGATTTTGGGGGCTTTTGGAGCATTGAAAAAGTCTTGGGATGGGGGAGGATACTTATTTTGATTTTGGGGGCTAGAAGCATTTTTCCCTAAAAAGTTTTCTCAAATTTTCAACAATTCCATATTACTTTGTCAAATCTTTGAAATTGCTCATAAGTACTTCAAATCTTGAGTCTTACAAATTGGTCCTGCGCGGTCCTTTTCAGGCTCCTTATTCGGCCGCACAGGCGCATTAGCAGAGGCATTATATACAAGCTTGAGCTCCTCCAACTCTTTCTTGATCGTGTCTCGCTCCTGCATCAAGCTATTGATGACGTGTTAGAGGCTTTCATTGTCAGATTTTGAGTAGGAATATGAAAATTGAATGGATTGAATTCCTATGAACTGAATAATGGTTCAAGTTGTCTTGTTAATGGTAGTTGAAGAAACTTTACAGTCATTGGCTTTGTTATTTGTCCACAATGATGAGTGTCTGAGTGGTTCTTATATGTATGAACTATCTGGTATATGGCATATGAATGCTTGACATATTTCATGATTGCTTCCTAGTTTCTACTTTTGCATGGCTAAATAGTCCCTCACAAAATTAGCTGTGGCAACCTTTCTACATCCTCAACTTGACAAAAAATTGTTTCCAGACTATGAACAAGGGAACTTAGTTTCCAGGTTGTGAAATGCAGAACTTGGTTTGGAAAAAATTGAGCCATGTTCCAGGTTATGAGCCATGCTTCAATCATGTACTCATTGTATCCAGTCTGTTATAGGTTGCCTTAAATACTCAAATCCATATTGCTTTGGGAATTCTTTTTTAACTTGGTTTGGTTTGGTCAAGAGTCCTACTTACATTAGACTTTGCACAACCAATCATATTAGAAGTCTATTCCTACTTGGACTCTTGTTGGGATCTTCAAGGCTATATATGAAGGGTTTTTCAAGCCAATTATGATCATCAATCTTCAGAGCACCAATCAAGAAGAGAGAGTTCTTTTGTGAAGCCTATTTGGTATTTTCTCTTTTGTTCCTTTATTTGAGAGAGATTGTATTAGGCTTTTGGGGTGTGATTTAGGATTGAGTGATTGAGAGATCTCCACATTGTATTCCTCACAATTAGTAAAGCTATTCTCCTCCTTCGCCCGTGGACGTAGGCTACAAGCCGAACCACGTATATCTTTGTGTTCGTGTGTTCTCGATATTTCCGTGCTTTCGTGTGATTGATATTAGTTTATTCCTGGGGTTTGTCATAACAAATTGGTATCAGAGCCTCAGCTATCAATCGGACGAGAAGATGGCGACAACTACTACGAAGTGGGATATTGAGAAGTTTGATGGCAACATCAGTTTTAGCCTTTGGCAAGTTTGGATGATCGCCGTGTTGACATAAATTGGATTGAGGAAGAATTTGTTCGGGAAGTCAAAGAAATCAGCTGCCACGTGTGAGGATGATTGGATTCGACCGCCGTGGAGATTTAAAGATATAGTAGCTTATGTATCATCAGTTGATGATTATGTGCCTTTGTGATATTTGGGAGCTATTTCAGGTTATGGCTCTGCGGAGTGGTTAGTTAATCGTGCGGATTATTCAGTCGGTATGTTGTCAATGTCTCTTTCAGTTGGCGAGTCCAAGAGGTGCTTGGAGTTGATCGATATGTGCCGCACTTGATGCCCTGCGGGGCTATTGGAGAAGGTGGAGTAAGTTAGCTTATTTTGGAGTGAGGAATTTTCTACGTATTTGAGTCAAGGTGGAGATTTGTTATCGGTTGCCTCAAATACTCAAATCCATATTGTTTTGGGAATTCTTTTTTAACTTGGTTTGGTTTGGTCAAGAGTCCTACTTACATTAGACTTTGCACAACTAATCATATTAGAAGTCTATTTCTACTTGGACTCTTGTTGGGATCTTCAAGGCTATATATGAAGGGTTTTTCAAGCCAATTATGATCATCAATCTTCAGAGCACCAATCAAGAAGAGAGAGTTCTTTTGTGAAGCCTATTTGAAATTTTCTCTTTTGTTCCTTTATTTGAGAGAGATTGTATTAGGCTTTTGGGGTGTGGTTTAGGATTGAGTGATTGAGAGATCTCCACATTGTATTTCTCACAATTAGTAAAGCTATTCTCCTCCTTCGCCCGTGGACGTAGGCTACAAGCCGAACCACGTATATCTTTGTGTTCGTGTGTTCTCGATATTTTCGTGCTTTCGTGTGATTGATATTAGTTTATTCCTGGGGTTTGTCATAACACAGTCTTCATAATGTTAAAAATTCACTAGGGATGCTAAGGAACTCATTTAGTTACATATTGTTGTTGATGTACATCACAAAGGAGATGCAATGTTCTGTTTTCTCCTGAAACAAAGCAGCACCCATACTGTTGAGAGTGAAATCTCGATGGTTGATATAACAGAACGTCCATTATCAAAGTGCAATATATGCAAAATTGGTATTTGTAATAATATGTTGACATTTACAGACAAAGATGAGTGAAATGCAGAAAATGCCATGCAAATTCTCAACAATCAAAATCTCATTCAAGAACGCCGGAGGATTAAGGGTGATCGTATTGAAAATGTGCTCGAGGTACAGCAACATGATTTGAATAAGTAGTGCAGGTACGATCCTACTACACAAAATGCTAAAAGAAACTTTACAACATATTCAATCTATTGAAAATGAAGCGATAACTTTAAACTGTATATCTGTAAAACTACTTCTCTATTTTTCAACAGTTATTATGTTTTTTTTTTTGTTTTTTTTTTTGATAATGACATTTTTAACTTCTGCTATTTCACATGCTGCGGGTCCGGCACGTGTTTAGGGAGGGCAACTCGTGTGCGGACTGGCTCGCCAGAAGAGCGGTTTCGATGCCGTATGGGACGCATGTTCTAAGTTCGATTCCTAATGGCTTGGGTTCTCTGCTGTTAGGGGATGTTGTAGGGGTCTCCATAACCCGTCTTATTTTGTTGTAATTTTCTTTTTCAAGGCCTTGGGCTCGTACCCTACCAAAAAAAAATTATATGTTTTTTCTTCTTAGGATGTTTCATGTACTTGATGACGGCAATGTTAGAATATTTTTTTTCTTCTTAGGATGATTCATGTACTTGATGATGGCAATGTTAGAATACTGCAAAGTCTTGATAAGTGTGGAAAATTAGATAGAATATTTTAAGTGCCTTATGCAGTACTTTGTACGAAAGCCATCAAATCTATTGAGCACTTATGTAGAGATTAACTTCGGACTAGTTCTTAGGGTCAGTATATTAAAGCTAATGTTGCATGGTCTAGTATTTACCTGCCGAAGAATTAAGATGGCCTTGGTTTGCAACAATATATTGAGCCTACTTAATGAAGGTCTGATTTTAAAGAATTTGTGTTGTGTGCATGCTTTCTTGGATGTCTACTCACTGGTATGGGAGCTTTGCTATGAGAAGAATCATATCAAATGTAGATTAGCGCCGAAGAATCACTCCAGCAACTCGTATTTGAGCTTAAGATTCAACGTAGCAGGGTGTTGATGAAGGACTCTGGTTCGAACAGGGCATGGCATAGCTGTATGCAATTTTTCCCTGATCAGTAGATGTTTTTCTTTGTTTGAGACTTCTCACATTGAGAATCTTTAATGTTGGGATGCGGGGTCACGCCCGCACACCGCGGAAGCGATATCACCTGAGAGAAGTCCCTGATTTATATTCCCGTTTCACGAAGGAAATAAGAATGGAAAGTAAAATATCCCAACAAAGTGAGATATCTACTCTTCCTCTCCAGCTAGACTTGAATCAAGGGAACCTACAAACAATAGCCAATACCGACAAAGCAGTAAAGACCGAGATTTCGTGGTTCGGCAAAATTACCAACGCGTGGGAGGGTGAGGGAGATGACTATAAAGAACAGGCGACTTGTACAATCCACAAGCTCGTCCTAAAGAAAAACTTTGATTTTTATCCAAGAGAATTGATCTCTCTCTTGTAGAATCTCTCCAAGCTCTCTCTTTTTCTCTCTCTAGCGCCAAAAACCTAGCTTTTTCTCCCTTTTCTTCATTTTCTCCACACCACAAATCCTAGGTTTAATTCCCTATTTAAAGGAAACAAACTCCTCCTCCTTTAACTTGGTAGATGTGGGACTAAAATTTTTTTGTTTTTCTGTCGATTACGCCGAGGAAAAAGAACGGAGGCTGAGGTGCATCCCGTGGGATGTTCCCCCCGTTCACAATTCTCCACCTCGTACATCATTTGATAAACCTCAAATTTTGGGCCGAACATCGGAGAACACATGAGAACATTACTAGAGATCTCCATCACCAAACCGAGGCCAATCCAGGTATTGCCATTATACCATGATTGCCTCATTGCCCTCCAGGGATCAAGCTAGCAGTAGTTACGTAATTATTCTCCATATAGTCTCCACTTCACCCCATCACCGCCAGAGCCATGCCCTCTTAGGCGGATCAACCTGAGTTGATATGAAGCAAGTCCAAGCAATGCTTAAACTTGCTACTGTGACCACCTTAGTTAACATGTCTGCGGGATTCTCATTCGTGTGTACCTTCATGAGAGAAATATCGTCTTCCTCTATGACATCTCGCGAAATGATACGACATCGATATGCTTGAATGCGAGCATGATGAACTTGATTCTTAGCCAAGTGAATTGCACTCGGTGTCGCACCACAAGTTCCGTTCTCTGCTCAATCCCCAAATCATCTAGAAGACCCCACAACCACAATGCTTCCTTCACTCCCTCTGTCATGGCCATGTACTTTCGGCCTCGTAGTAGAAAGTGTCAGCGTAGCATGTAACATCGATCGCCAACTAGCGGAGCCCCATGTATCACGAATACATAACCGGTAGTCGATCGTAGTCTATCTAGATCGCGCATAATCGAGTCCACAAACCCATCAATCGACATGTTTCTCCACCAAACCACAGACCATGTCAGCGGTACCCTTTAAGTACCTCGGGACCCACTTCATTGCTTCGGTGTGCTTTTCCCGAATTAGCCATGAATTTCGCGACCACCCGACCGCTGTGAAATATCGGGGGTGTACACATTCATTACGATGGGCATTGCCGCACTAGCATAGGGAACCGCTCCATATCGTCTTCTCTTCATGTAGTGGGAGATTGTTTACCGAAGCCTAAAGTGTGGAGCCAATGGAGTCACCACCGACTTAGCACTTTGCATCGAATCTCGCGATCACCGCTCTATGTAGCCCGCCGACTCAAGAATAATTGTCGGTTCGCGACTCTCTTCTAATCTCCATACCCGGTATTTTTCTAGCGGCCCATGTCCTTCATCTCGAACTCTTCACCAAGTTGAGATTTGACCTATCTATCTCCACCACGCTCTTAGAAGCAATAAGCATGTCATCCACATACAAAAGGAGATAGATATAATTACCTCCACGAAACTTCGAATGTAAGCGCAACAATCATAGTTAAGCGGAAAACCCATGCTTGGCATGAAGGAGTCAAATAAACTTGTACCCTGTCGGAGATTGCTTCAATTCATCTGATGACTTCTTCAAGCGACACACATGATCCTCCTTGTCCTCAATCTTGTAGCCCTCGGGTTGATGCATGTAGATCTCTTCATCCATGTAACGCAGTGAATTTTATTTCGTATTTTTCTAATAGTTTCGATCGTATTTTCTAGTATTATTTTTCTAATTTTTTCGTCGTATTTTGTCGATATTAAATACTAAATGATATTTTAGATATTTGGATATTATATTAATCATATCTATATAATGATAGAGGTTATTAATATTTAGTTGATAATGTTATTAGATTTATCGTTACAAATTATCATGATTAAGTATATAATATTTGATTTGTATTATTAATCGTGATTGAGGATATAAGCTCCACGTGCATTTCTCTACCGCGTCATTATAACCTAACCTAACCTAACCTATATATATATATATATGATATTGTTTCTTTTCAAAAACACCATTCCACCCGTCCTTTCTCTCTCTCTCTCTCTCTCTCTCTCTCTCTCTCTCTCTCTCTCTCTCTCTCCCCCTCTCTTTGTTGTTCTCCGTCAAACCCTCCTCCCCAAACCCGGCTTCCCTGTTCCCCAGCCACTTCTCTCCGCTCCCCTCCCCTCTCCCCTCCTCCAGCCTCTCCGCCCCTCTGCCGCCCCTCCCCCGTCCTCCCTCCACTCCCACCCTCCCCCACCTCCATCCATCCCCACCTCCTTTCCATGCCACCATCCTTCCGCCACCCTGACCATCCCGTCAGCCATTCCATCCTGGCCGCCCCTCCTCCCTCCTCCTCCATGCCGACCTCCGCTTCCCGCCCGTCGTCGCCGTTCCTCAGCTGACAGTAGCCCGTGGCTGAGCTTTTGCGGACCTGAGAAAATGTTGATCCGACCATGCCTGGGTCGACCTCCTCAGGCCTCCGTTTTCACCACCCATTATTGGGCTAGCCCTTTATATCAACTATCACCGCGGTATCTCCCTTCGCTTGGGCTCATTGTATATCTCTCGCTATACCACTTGAATATAAACTCGTCGTTACTAACACTTTTCTTTTATATCCTAACCGTTGAAATTATCAGAGTGATGATTGGATAGGTTAGAATTGATCTATGCTTAATTTAGTTGCTATTTGGAAGTAAGAATGTATTTTTAGGATATTTCTAGTATTTATTATAATTATGAAAATATTTTTAAAGAAATTAATTGGTGAAAATAATTTATTTTGAATAAAAGTATTTTTAAGTAATGTTATGATTTAAAGAAATTTGGGAGAAAAAGAATTTTTGAAATATTTTAAGAGGTTTTCTTTGAAAAAGAAAGAAATAGAGGTGTTTTATGAAAAAAAATAGTTATCGATCATAAATAATATTAAAGAGAAAAGATATTTTTGAGATATTGGATAATTATGTGAGAATTAGTTTAAAAGGATTTTTATCGCAATTTATGTTGAAAACAGTCATTCATGTGATTAACTCCTCTTATTTCACATTTTCATATTATGTTGTTGATAGTTATTCCGTTCTTGTTCATGATACGACAACGACCGCATTAGAGTAATTGTACATATGACATGTTAATTGCAGTTATTCATAGTCTTGTTGTGTCGAGAAGTAGTAGTTCATGACTTAGGGATTTGGTCATGAACATGACCTAGTGACATGTGTGTGTTGACCATGCTTAGGAGGTGAACCGTGTTTGATATCGGCATCGTTGACTTGATTTACACGAGGCAGTGGGATGGGAAAGTCTGGTTCATGTATTAGGATGTGGTCGTTTATGTATCTTCGGACCGGTGCCAAGTGACCTTGTTTCCCTTGGGGTGGTTTGTTAGGCGAGTGAATCGTTTCATGCGTGGCGGTGTACTTTTATTCACGAGTCACGCTTGTGTCGGGACAAGGAACTTGATTGCGTGTAGTCCTTTGACCGTTCGTTGTTCCGGTATTGGATGCGGCGTGAGGATAATGAACCGTCGGTTATCCGATTAATATGAACCTTGACTTTAAATGAGATGTAGATGCGAGACCATGGCAGAATGGTTAGTCACCGTTCTTGTTGTTTGAAATGCGAGTTTTCGGTTGTTGGATGGTGAGTTCTAGTTGTATGCATCGTCACTTCACACTATTACATTAGTTGTATTTTACGATTATTGCATTCATTTGCATTATTATTATTATCTTGTCATTGCTTGTGGGATCTTACGTGTGTTTTACGGTACTCCATTCTCTTGGTGTCGTCAAATATAGATAATGGACGAGGTTCGATGTGGAGATGCGCTAGAAGCGGAATTTCTCGGCAAGAGAACCTTCGGGCGGCGGAGTAGATGGTGAAGCCTAGTTCCTTTTATTTTCGGTAGTTGATGAACCTTAGACTTCTTTGGTATTTTTATTTTAGCTCGGTTGACATTTATTTTGTGATTCTCTAGTCTTAGCTACATGTATTGTTTGGACATGTGGACTGTATGGTCTTGGATATTATTTTATTTGGTGATATGTACTTCTGATGCGGATTATTATTTAATCTTCTTGGGTAATGGGATGCGTGTGTGATGATGATTATTATTACTTGACGCTTGGCGTATTAGATTGAGGAGAAATATTTTTTCTATTATTATGCTTCTCAACCTAATACGTCGCGGACTTGATTCCGCATTACGCTTAGAATTTTTGGGGCGAGGCGTGGCTGAGGTTGGTGGTGGCCCATGCGAGTCGACTTCAGTTCCACGATCACGAGTTTCCGCGGTAAGAATATGATAAATAATTTAGACACGTATCACTCTTCCATCCGTAAGACTATGTTTAGACCCTTATCCTATAGGTTATGCTTGATTTCTATCCTATTCGATTCGATTCTGATTTTACTTGATTTCTTCATTCTCCCTCTAATGTTTGAATTCCGTCTTTCCTCGAGCCATGGCGAGTCCGTGGTAATAGTAATCCATCGGTAGCGGTGGCTAGATGCGGCGATGGATCGGCGTCGGCTTTAGATATGATTGAGGGATTGGCTCACGAACCCGGCACCTCTTGGCGGGGCGGTTTGGCGGGAGCCTGCTGACATCCTCCTCACCACGGGCAGGAGTTAGGGAGTTTAGATATATCGACCTCAGTCCTTTTAAGTCTTGAGGGGTCCCTAGCGGAGAGGAGTTCCTCGAGTCACGGAGACTATCCTTCACGGCTCGTATTCCCCAGAGTGGGTGGGTCTCATGGATGTTGACTCACCCGATGCTTTCCGGATCGGTGGAATCGCGAAGACTCATTTGGAGAGGCGATTTTGTGGGAGACCTTCCTGAGCGCTTCAATCAAGTACTTTCGATGCGGGATGAGCTTTGTGCAGGTTTGTTGCGCTCAAGCGAGGGAGGTCGATCGATCGATGAGTATGGTGGAGTTCTCCTCCTAGCGCTATGCTCCCCACCTTATTCTGAGACGACCATCGAGGAGAGCGAGTTCGAGAAGTGCGGACAAGTATATCGAATTGGCTCTAGGCGGTGGCGCTTGCGACTCTGACGGCGTATTGGATGCGACAGCGGATTGGCGTTGAAGGGCACGAAGACCCATGTGATTGAGCGAGCACCGGCTCAACCAACGGGAGTGTCGGCGTCCTCCTCTGGGGCGGCCAGAACCCGGCGAGACAACACGCTCACCGAGAGGCGGCAATTTTCACGGCGTCGGCCACTTCCTTCGTGCGGCCATATGCGTCACGGAGTGCGGTCTGGGGCCAATCTTGGTGAGGTGCTCTCATTGTGGCTTTCGGGCATACCGCGGGAATGCAGCGCCCGCTTCCGGCGTGTTTTGGCGTGTGGATCCCCGACCATATCGGTAGAGATTGCCCGCTGCGTCGGCAACCCGTTTGCCTCCACCTCGATTCGACCAGCTCTTCCGGCTCGGCGGCTCCGGCTGTGCGGATCATACCCTCGGCGAGGATCTCTTCCTTCGAGGCGGGTTTATCGGAGACGCAGGAGGCGGCTGACATGGCAGAGACCTTCATGATGTCGGTTGTTGAAGGCGAGCGACGAGGTTATCAGCGGTAGATTGTCTCCTCTTACTTTTAAGTTGCATATACTTTCTTATTATTTAGCATTGCATGATAATATCATGATAGGATGATTATGAGTACTAAGTTAGTTATATTTACCTCCTTCCGCATTAGGCAAGGTCCTTGTATCTTCGTTCTTGCCTTGTCATTTTCGATTCGGAGCTTCCCATTGCTTCTTGTCTCGTCAATTTCGCGGCCACCCATTCTCTTCTATAGCTCCTCGACCACGAGTGGAATATGCGGTAGTGGCGTCTTGGTAGCATCCGGTGGATATGAGGCATGTCTGTGGTCATCTGAAGAGCTTTTCTGAATTCTTAGTGATCGATTTCTTAGAGTTTCGATCTTGTGTTTGGTATGGATTGGTTGGGGTCATTCTTACGCCACCATTGATTGTCGCCCGGCCAGTGTAGTTTTCGAGATTCGGATCACAGGAGTTCGAGTTCCTTAATGGCGTACAGGTAGTGGAGTTGAGCGAGACGAAGAAGCGATGTTAGGCTGCTATGCAAGTGGAGCAGAAACCCGGTTGTTGTTGAGAGTTTGAGGATGTGTTTCAGGCGATTCACGGGTTGCCACCGATCGAGCAATTGAGTTTTCTATAGAGTTGAAGCACAGAACGCTCCGATCTCCAAGACCCGTATCGTTATGCCTCCAGTGAGTTGGCCGAGCCGGACTCAGTTAGATGATCTTTGGAGAGGATTGATTCGACCTAAGCGTATGTCGGCACAGGAGCACCTATATTGTTTGTGACTAAGAAGGATGGATCGGCGGATGTGTATGGACTTCTGAGGGTGAATCGTGTGATGAAGAACAAGTATCCTCTTCCCGTATCGATGATATATTTGACCGATTAGGTGGATGAGTATTTTCTAAGTTGGATCTACGGTGGGTATCACAGGTGAAGGTGAAGGACACGATGTTCCTAAGGCGACTTCGAGGGCCGAGATATGTGTAGGGTCGAAAAAATGTTTATTGATTGAATGAATGTTTTACAATCAAATTCCTTCGATTCGAGAAGAGAAGATCGATTTGACTCCTCTTTTAAGGTGGGTTGTTTGGTAGAGAGGATGCTTGTTCGATGCTCCAGTGAGGTTGCTTCAGTTGGCGATCGAGGATGGTGCGGGGATGATCTAGAGGTTGTTGAAGAGAGCTTAACCTCACTTGCAGCCGGGTGCTTGATTTTCCAGAGTTCTCTCCAAAAGCGACCCGCCCGGCCTCATTAGACTTTCGACTATTTATGTGGGCTTGAGGGGTGTAGACCCTATTGTCACTCTCATATGAGGGTTAATGACCCTCCCATCGTGCGAGCGGTCAAATGCAGTGCGTGTTGACAATGGTCGTGTTTGCTATAGTGGCGGCGCGTGGTGCGTGAGGTATTTCGCCTGATCCGCGTGGCGTCGTTGCGATAATTGTCGGTTGCTACGGTGCTGCGGCTATGCGTGCGGTGAGCGGCCCGAACCTCGTCGAGGCCCGTGATGTGGCGGTAGACGACCGTCTCATGGCTGAGAGCCGTTTCCGCGTCGCGAACCTCGTGTTGAGTCGAGCCTCGCCTCTTGAGCAAGTCTTGTTCGAAGCTTGCTGGTCTAGCGGTTGGATGTGAGATTCCTTTGCCGTTGGCGAACCTCGGTTGAATGTCGAGGTTCACTGCGTGGCGAACCTCCGGTTGAATGTCGAGTTCGCTGGCGTAGGCGAACTCATCGAATGTCGAGCGCTGGCTGCGGCGAGCCTCGTCGAATGTCGAGCCTCGCGCTTGGCGGCCTCGTCTGATCGAGCCTGGCGGAGCCTCGATGCGAATGTCGAGCCTGCATGGCGAACCTCATCGAATGTCGAGCCTGGCGGCGAACCTCATCCGAATGTCGGGGCGCTGGCGGCGAGCCTCGTCGAGATATTAGAGCGCTGGCGCTGGCGAGCCTCGTCTGGGTCGAGCCTGGCGCTTGGCGAGCCACGTCGAATGTCGAGCCACCGCTGGCGAACCTCATCGAATGAGCCTGCCATTTGGCGAACCTCATCACGAATGTCGACGCTTCGCCCGAGCCTCGTCGAATGTCGAGCCTAGGCGCTGGCGAGCCGTCGAATGTCGAGCCTGCGGCTGCTAGCGAACCTCATCACGAATGTAGAGCGCTGGCGCTTGGCGAGCCTCGTCTGAATGTCGAGCCTGGGCTGGCGAGCCTCGTTCTTCGCGAAGAACGAGTCTTAACTTTCAAGCCGTGCGTCGGAGCAGGACGAATAATATATGAAATCGACCATCTCGGCGAGGCGGGCCAATTGCCCGGTCATTTTGCCCAGTTCCTTTTGGTTTGAGAGATATCAGCATTTCTGTCTATTTTGTAAGTCAAGCATTGAGTGAACTTAACCTTTAGGCGGGCCGACTTCACTCGGATGGACCCTTAAGCTCTTTTGCTCATTCCGAGTTCTTTGTGTAGGGATTAGGGCAATTTTATTGCCTACAAAACCCCTCAAAGTTTTGAGGCGTGAATGTGGTTGAATGGATGCGGAATACTTTGGATATAACTGTAAAATGGTTGCCGTCTTGCGAGGCGAGGGAGACCTTCTAATGAACACGGTAAATTTGAATTCTTCACTTGCGGCTAATGATAAGCCCTCTAGGGTTTTAGCAAACCCCGGCTATCAGCAGTTTGATGTGCCTTTACGACTCTGGTTTGAATCGGGCTAGCCATACTTTTCCCCTCGGTATGGTGAGTTTGCGAGGAGTTTCTTTTAGGCTTAGTGCTAAAATCTCCCTATCCTTAGCGTTCAAGGTGTTGGATTAAAAGATAAGAACCAAATCGCTGGTAGGCCATCATGTGGAAATGATCGAATCGTTGATGACATAGAAGTATAACGATCGTGATCAAAAGCAATCCGGTTGTTGATGGCGTGAGAGTATAACAACATTGATTACGAACAAAATCATTTGGAAATGACTACGTAGGGTTAAGCGAGTGGTTGGTGACATGGTATAGCGACTATGGTTGAAATAGAGGCACATCGCATGGTAGGCCACTATTAGAATGATCGAATCGTTGATGGCGTAAAAGTATAACTTGTGTGAAAAGCAATCAAGTTGTTGATGGCGTGAGAGTATAACAGCGGTGATTCACGAATAAAATCATTTGAAATGACTGCGTGGATTGCCGGAGTCGATTCATTGTGACATGGGAGTATAGACTATGGTGAGAATAGAGGCACATCGCATGGTAGGCCACTATTGAGGAATGTCGAATCGTTGATTGACTTAAAAGTATAGCGATTGTGATCGAAAAGCAATCAAGTTGTTGCCTTGGTATGGCGACTTGATTGGATAATGTCATTGCGGGAATAGCGGTCGCGGACTATCGAGAGGTGATTGTTAACGACAAAAATTTGTTGCTGTCGGGGCAACTTTGAGGACCCACCATCCCATTGAAGGATTGGCAAGTTGATTTGTCGTGGTGTAGCATTAACATGGCGGTGGGAGTGGTCCGTCATCTGTTTGAGGAGGATTGGCCGAAACGGGGAACTATCCGGTGATGCGTTAACATGATAGTTTTGGGGTCCGCCATCTATTGGCGAGGATTGGCGAAGGAATTTGGAGGAAGTTGGTTGTGGATGTGACCGTCACCATGATAACTTGGTGGGAGTTTGAGGCGGAGCTACGGGTAGTACTTTTGAGAAACTTACCATTAATAGGCATCATGATTCATGCATGCTTCTTGATTGGTAGGCGGTATGCTCCATTAGATGGCCCGATTCCACTACGAATGGCCCTTCCCATTTTGGTTGAATTCCCCTTTTCTTAGAATTGAGGATCATTGGCGTCGGACTGCGAGAACAAGATCGCCCTCCTTGAAAATGCGACATCGGACTTTCTTGTCAAATGCTTTAGAAATCAGATGCGGTAAGCTCGATATCTTTGAGCGGTAATGGCTTTTAGTCCGGCATTTCAAGTTCCTCAAGTCGGCGATGATTTTCCTCGGTTGTCATTCCGTTGGATAGCGCCATTGAAGCGATGGGATTTGAATCTCTACGGTAAAATGGCCTCCACGACCATAAACTAGATATGGGGTGGTACCGTCGGTTGCGAACCGTTATGCGGTAAGCCGGAGCTTTGTCGGCTTGTCGTTCCAATCCTTCTTGTTGGAAGAGACCATCTTAGTAAGGATCTTGATGATGCGTCTTATTGAAAGCTTGACTTGTCCATTCGCCCTTGAGGGTAATAAGCCGTTGGCTAAATTAGGATCGAATTTGTATGAGCTCGCGTGGCGTGGCCGACAATTGCGGACCATTGTAGTGGACAATGCGCCTCGGCACCGTGTATCGGTATATGGCGTGATGTTTGACAAATTTGATCACATCGCGGTCTTGACCATTCTCAATGGGGCGGCTTGACCCACTTTGAAAAATAATCAGTTATCGCCAATATGAGCGATGTCCCTTTGAAGAAGGTGGAGAAATTGGGCTGACAATGTCCATTCCCCATGTTTCAAATGGCGGGGCGTTCGCGGTGGGATGCAAATGTTGGTTGGTTGATGAAGGTAGTTAGCATGTATCGGCATGCATGGTATGGTTTGGCGTAAGCCGCGGCATCCTTACCATTTATCGGCCAATAATACCCAAGTCACAGCGGTCCATAACTTAGGTCGAGGTTGGTGTGCTCCTAAACACCGTCATGAGCCTCTTTCAAGACTTTCTGCTTCCTTAGTTGACAAACATCGAGCGGTAACCCATCATATGACCTTCTATATAAGATGCATGGTTAGAATCATAGAAAAATCTTGATGCTTTCGTCGGCAATTGACCCCCTTTCTTTTATGTCTTGGGCAATATCCCATGCAAGACATAGTCGATGATCGGGGAACCGCTGATCTCGTGCTTCAAGTGACTTGGTTAGTCTTATTTGCTTGGTTGTAATGCATATTTTGGTAGAAATAGTTGCCGACTAGACACAATAACACCTGAGTGGCATTCTCGGCGAGGGCTAAGCGTGGTTAAGTATTCTCCTCTTAGTTGTTTTGCGACTAGCTGCGAATCCCAAATGCTTCAAGGTGTTTCCGCCTAGATGCTTGGCTATGTCGAGACCAATCAATAGCATTGTACTACGCCCGTTATTGGTGCATGGATTGACAACGACACATTTCAGCGGTATCCGCGTGGTTTTGTGGAGATATCAATACTACCCCCACTCGGCTACAGCGGGGCCATCGGGGGTTGCTCTCGAGGCTCAGATCAAAGAACAAGCTGCCACACTGTTCCTAGGGGCCAGATTAGCTTCATAAGGTTCATCGGGCATGTCTTGATACAATTGACTTTCCCTTTCAATGGATGGTTAGCCATAAGATCACATCACTTGACCCTTCATAGCGAGGTTTGAAGTGAATGTCGTCTTGAGATAACAACAATGCCCATCTAGCCATTCGACCATTCAGCGTGCGGTTTGGGTCATGAATACCGGTATAGGGTTAATTTTAGAAGATGGCGTGTATGGTCGTCCCACTAGATAGTGCATCTTTTGGATGGCGACCAAAGCCAAACATTCGCCGAATGGGAGGATATCGATATTGACCCCGACAACGTCCTCTGAGGTAATAGGCTGTACGTTGCATGGCCATTGTCATGCGTCTTGTGCTAAAGCTACGCGCATACTGCGTAGTGGGATGTAAATCGAGAGAAGCTTTCGATTTAGGTGCAACTAACAGGGGGATTAGAAAGATCGTTTTGATCTCTTGAATGCCTTCCGACAATCTTCATCCCCAAACGAGCGATACACCTTTCTTCATGAGCTTTGAGAATGGTTGACATTTTCAGATAAATTGGAGATGAATCTGAATGTAAGCGCCCTTGGAGACCACGAAGCTCCACGAGGCTTCTAGGAGATGGAAGTTCTTGGATAGCTTTGACTTTATCCGGGTAGTCGTATACCATCTGTGACCCGAATCGAAACTTGCCACTAGACATTCCGAGAAAAGACTTAGGCTGGGTTCATCCTCGGTGATGTGCCGCATTATTTCAAATGTTGTCCTCAAATTAGTGTAGATGATCACTTTTGTGGCGACTCTTGACCACCAAATCGTCCGCATAGCATTCAACTATTTTCGTAAATGCTTTGGGAAAATAGTGGTCATCTTTGCAATGATGCGTAGCCTAGCGTTTTTCAAGGCATAAGCGTATAACTTGATATATTCGGCGGTGTCGGGAAGCGGTATGTTCTTCATCATCGGGGTGCATTTTGATTTGATTGTACCACGAAAAGCCATCCATAAAGACATCCTTTCAAATCCACCGTGTTGTCGGCGATAATGTCGTGATTGGTAAAGGAAAATCATCTTCGGACATCTTTGAATTTAAGTCTCGATAGTCAGCGCCGCGGGATCTGTCCACTTTTCTTGGGGCAGGTACTATATTGGCTACCATGAGGGTGTTGAACCTCGGATGAACCACCTTTGTCAGACTTCTCGATTTCTTTCTCAATGGCCTTCATGACACGAGGAAAATGGTCGTTCTTTGTTTAACGAGCTTAAGCGGGCTTCGATGTTAAGGCAATGCATGGCCACTTTCGGGGTAGGGCATATCTTCATAACTCCAGCGAGGCATCGATATATTCAGGTACCAAAGGCGATAAGGCTCTCCTTTTCTTCATTGTCAAACTATAAGCTTATGAATATGGGCTTTGGATTAGCCGTCCCCATATCAACTTCGGACTATTTTGTCATCAATGGGCGGTTCGTTGTTCAAAGCGATGTTCCCATTGCATTCCAAAGTATTGACTTAGCGGATCTTGAATAATGACAAGCGATCATCCTCTTGAATCTCAAGTTGATGTTGCGATCATATTGGCCATCGGGGACGAAATTCATGTCTGTCTGCGACGGAATCGAGCTGTTCGGGCGATGAGTGCTCGAATGCGCTCGGTGTCGACATGCCGCGAAACGCAGCGGCGACTCATATCGAACTTCGGGTTTTATGATAGTAATCATCGGTGACCCGGGACATAGGCCGGATCCGGATCGGTGCCACGATGCCTTTCAGAAGTTTAGTCCTTCTCTGCGGAAGAAGTCATACCCCATTTTCTTCATCAAGCGTTAGCGAGTAAATATGAAAGTTAGGGTTCTTTTCTTCTGCTTCGGGGTTGTTTCACCTCGGTTGCAATGGTTTCTTGACCTGCCCAAAGATAATGTCTTTCCGATCATTATCCCGGGCCGGTACCACAAAAACCGCTTGTGAAGAATCAAAGTGCCTTTGAGTTGTCACAAATGACGACCGAATGGGCATGTGCAATGTGGTTTTAGCATACAACCGTGGAAGAATTTCTGACATGGAGTCAGTATGACTTTTAACACCCGGTGCGTAAGCTAAATCATAATCTTCATTAAAGATGACTATGTCGTCATCAGGATCATTCAGATCGATTACAAAGGGTTTTATATCATTGAAAACAACTCCTTGTTCGGACTCTATGTCAGCTTCATCTCCGCTGTCATAGTCCTCGATCTGTGGTTCATCGGTTTGGCCTTCCTCAAGGTAGTGAAACGAATCGATAAAAATAATTCTCCATGCTTTGAGCGGTTGCCTTTCATGACCAATGTTTTAGCGTCCCTTCTTCATCTATATACTTCATGCATTGATGCAATGTAGGCGGAGACGATCAAGTTTTCATGGATCCAAAGAGACCAATAGCGAGTTATAGGATGTATCGGCATCAATGGCGTAGCGGTGGCGTCGTCTTCAAGTCTCCTATCGGCATCGGGTTTGATTTTTGCCCAAGGGGCGAGGTGGTGGCATTGAAGCAAGTAGATGGTAGTCCTGTGGTTGCCAATCGATGCCGGTATCCCAGGTGTTGTATGATTCTCAATGGGATGATACTCAATGCGGATCTGGGTCCACTTGAGCTCGGTTGATTGGACGAGCCGATGTAACCGGTAAGTATAACGGCCTATCATGTTTGGGTTCTTCACTTGCATGTCGCCGATGAAAAAGTAATGCAATGTATCGGCCCTTTGAAGACTGGTGGCATTGGCATAAACCACATTGAGCTTTACGGGAAATGGCGAAAGGCTTCGTTGTCGCCAATGCTTCTCCTTGAGACTTCGGTAGATTGAGAAAGCATAAGAGTTGAATAAAGTGATCCCTGTAGGGATGTTGGAGAGTTGGGCTAAAACATCAAAGCTGGAAAGGGCCTTGAAGTCTCGGTGTGTGTCTTTCTAAGCTCTCGTTGTAGCCAGTTCCCTTGTTTGGGCTCAATGATTGGCCTTTGATGGTGCATCGGTGTGCCTCGGGGTACTCCTTTGAGAACTCTTTCCCCCTCGGGTATATGGCGGTGCAAATTATTACCTTGAGGGTGATTTCTTTGCTTTCGGTGGAATCGATGATTTGCTCCTTTTTAAATTTGGCAGAGGTAGCGTTACAAGTCTTCCCTTTAGACTTTGAAGAAGTCCCTTGTTCATCGATAACAAGTCGGGGTGAACCCACATATTTCGCCTTCGGTAGTGTAAGGATCATGCCTTGTGCCTCCCGATCTTGAAGATCAAAGTTCACAACTCGGCTTCGCTTTATGGATTGGTTTCACACCATCTTGCACACGGAATTCCATAAATTAAGCCAAATTGGAGGCGACGGGGTTCGCAGACACCTTCTTACGATCCTCATGAGAGTCATAGCTTTGCCTCTAACAAGACTTGGATCTTGTCCTTCAAAATGTAACCGCGATCTTTGTCGGGTGGTGTACCATTCGATGGTACATGCACGTATTTTGGATCATCAGTCCTTGAAGCCTCCTCAGGCTTCCTTATTTACAGGCGTGATCTTGTTCATCTTGAGTAAAGTTTTAAGGATTGGTATGACACGGTCATCCTTAAAATCATACTTCCTCGGAGGGCCAGTTGAGAAACATTCAATTTGCTTGAAGGGTCAAGTAGGTTGGGTCTCCACGGCCGAGTCTCCTTCCCCCGATTGCTTTTGAGGAATAAAATTGTTACGATTACCCCCTTTTATGGCGAGAATCACGGGGTTCCTCGGCCCGATCCTCACAAGCATGTTCTCAACTTGCTTCATGCCTCACCAATTCTCTCCAAGAGTGTGCTTCAACTGCACCCATCTTTGAAAGTATCTTGTCGAGAGTTGGCTGCACACATCGATGAATGTAAGCTTAGAGGCTTGGTCGGGGTGCAGGGCTGATTCGAATAAAGCAGCCGAAAGTGTTGGGCGGACTCAGATCCTCTTTGCTTCGACCAACAAAGTGGCCATAGACACCCTCGGTGTCATCATCAAAGAATCGGGCCATAAAAGCCTTTGCAAATCTTTCCAGTGATAGAACTGAGGCTCAACAGCCGAAACCATTAGTGACTCCATAAGAGTCTTTGATGAATAGTCGGTCATAATAGGATCGTTACTGTTATATGCCGGTTTGCTTTGAAAATAGTAGATGTGTTGTGACGGAGAACTCTTTCAGTCGAGCGCACTAAATTAAGTGGCTTGAATTTGGAGGATATGGGACATCATCCCATTCCATAGGATATGGCCTCACCACCCCGGCTCCTGGGCCCTTGGAGTTTGAGAGCATCCGGTGCCTTTGGAAATCCCGCAACATATGATCTTGCTCTTTTGTATGCGGTTGACTTCTGCGGATGACATTGAGTGGACATCATGATCCCGTCGTAGCCTTCTTGCTTCGATTTGGATCCTCCTTAGTCCATCTTCTTCTTGCCTTAAGTTTCTCCATCATCATCTCTAAGCGTCGATAGATTCTTGTTGCGCCAAGAATAGTAGCTGTTGCTCTTCAATTCTTAGTGTCATCTCTTCTTCTCGTTCGGCCATGAGGGACAGGCGATCACGAAATCGGTATTTGAAGGTTGAGATGTAGCGATGGCGAGTTCTCAATTCTTGAAAGACCCCGACCAGGCCATAATCAAGCGGATTGCATACAGTGCGGCGGGTGCCGATAAGCGCCTTGATTATTGATTAATGCGCCTGCGTAAACTGGGGAGTACTTTCGAGAAGACGATTGGGTTGCTTATTGGGGTCTTGCTCAGCTCCTCCCACCATGTTAATGGTCACTCCATGACCCTCGCGGGCGCTTGCCTTTTATGGTGGAACCGCCCTGTTAATGAGGTCCGGATAACAGCTCAAGGCTGATCGTTGATGAACATTGGGCGCATCAGCGAGATGAGTTTCTCCACGGCGGCAATGAGATTGCATTTGGCGGCATCAAGCTTGCGAAGTGAGATATCACCGGAGATCAGAAGTGGGTGTTCCCCGGTTGATTACAGCGAGCCTCGAATGAGAGGCTCGAATCGAAGTTTAGCGAAACTGGCGAGGTTGCCATTTCCTTTGATTACGGCGAGGTTGCTGCCACTGCGAGGATTCGTCTGTTTAGGAGACCTCATGTCGATTACGTTGCTTGGGCGAGGTTCATCCCCGCCACGGAGGTGGCCTCATGTTCTTTGGGTAGGCTTAAAATGGCGAGGTTATTACTTGCTTGGGCGACACCCGATTAATCGAGTTCATGATGGCGAGGTTCATCATCTTGGCGCTGCTACAGCGAGGTTAGATCAGCGAGCAATGTCGTCATGTGGTTGGCGAAGTTAAGCGGCGAACAAGGCTTCGTCTCTTCTCAAGGGCCTCACTGTTGGCGAGGTTAAGCCACTTAGGCGAGCTTCGTCATGTTTCAGCGAGCCGTCTTGTTGCGAGGTTATGGCTGGGCGAGTTCACCCTTTGGAGGATCTGGCGTTGATGGCGAGGTTAGCTACTTGTACTAGGCTTCGCGGCGGGGCGATGTTAGCCGTGTGGGCGAGGTTCGCGGTAGGTGACCCTCGTCTTGTTTTGAATGAACCCCGATGATAGCGAGGTTCGTTGATTTTTTGAGGGACGATAGTGGAATCCGTCCAGCGAGACCAAAGCTTCGAGCTTCGTCGAGCTTGGTTACGTCGGCGCGTTGTCAGGAGCGTCTTGAGAGGACCGTTAGAAGGTTCGGTCCTCCCATGGCTGAAGCGAGGCTACGCCCGAAGCCACAACAGCTAACAACATCGAAGTTGGCACAGGTTGCTTAACAACCCACTTCTTAGCCTGGCTGGTGACTCTTGGAGCCTTGTCCTTGAGAGACAAAAGTGATTGTCGAGGTTAGCTGAGAGGATTCAAAGCCCACGGTGAAGTCTCATCACGAGACTTCGGCGACACTAGCGTGTCTTCTTGGGCTAGATGCCCGAGGAGGAAAGAAATTCCTCGTGCCTTACTCGATCAAATTCAATGACCAAGGTCGAACCTGGGTTCCAATTGCAACCGATGCGATTAGCCACCACCGTTCATCGGAATGAATGGTTGCTCCTTTGTTAATCGCCATCTTACGTAGGAATTAGAAAAAATGTTTATTGATTGAATGAATGTTTTACAATCAAATTCCTTCGATTACGAGGAGGAAGAAGGTCGATTTGACTCCTCTTTTAAGGTGGGTTGTTTGGTAGTGAGAGGATGCTTACTCGATGCTTTCGAGGTTGCTTCCGTTGACGATCAGATCGGCTGCGGATGATCTAGAGGTTGTTGAAGAGGAGCTTAACCTCACTTGCGGGTGCTTGATTTTCAAGAGTTCTCTCAAAGCCCGTACCCGACCTCGTTGGGCTTTGGCTATTTATGTGGCTTGAGGGTGTAATAGCGGCCCATTGTTCACTCTCATATGAGGGTTAATGACCCTCCCATCGTGCGAGCGGTCAAATGCCAGTGCGTGTTACGACAATGGCCGTGTGTTTGCTACGATGGCGGCCTTGCTGCGGTGATCGTGAAATTAAGCTACGATCCGTGGCGTCGTTGCGGTGAGTGTCGGGCGCTACTGTGGCGCTGCGGTAGCGGCGACGGCGAACCTCGTCGGGCCGGCGATGGCGAGCGAGCCTGCGTCTCATGGCTGGCGAGCCGTTTCCGCGTGCGAACCTGCGTGTTGAGTCGAGCCTGCTTAGCTCTTGCTGTTGCGGCTCTGGCGCTTGGTTGGATGTCGAGATTCCCGCCGTTGGCGAACCCGGTTGAATGTCGGGTTCCCGCTGGCGTGGCGAACCACCGGTTGAATGTCGAGGTTCCTGGCGTAGGCGAACCTCGGTTGAATGTCGAGGTTCGCTCCTGCGTGGCGCCTCATCGAGATGTCGAGCGCTGGCGGTACCGATGCGATAGAGCCTCGCGCTGGCGAGCCCGATGCGAGATAGAGCCTCATTGTTTGGCGAGCCTCGTCGAATGTCGAGCCTCGGCGCTTAGCGAACCTCATCACGAATATCGAGCCGCGCGGCGAACCTCATCCAGAATGTCGAGCCTGGCGCTGGCGAGCCTGCGTCGAATGTCGACGCTGGCGCTGGCGAGCCTGCGTCGCGAATGTAGAGCCTACCGCGCTTGGCGAGCCCGTGCAATGTTCGAGCCACCGGCGCTGGCGAACCTCATCACGAATGTCGAGCCTTCTTTGGCGAACCTCATCGAATGTCAAGCCTTGGCGCTTGGCGAGCCTCGTCGAATGTCGAGCCTAGGCGCTTGGCGAGCCCGTCACGAATGTCGAAGCCTCGCGCTGGCGAACCTCATCGAGATGTCGAGCCCTTGCGCGGAGCCTCGTCTGAATGTCGAGCCTAGGCTGGCGAGCCTGGAGTATAACTGCGAAAACGGTCTTAACTTTCAAACCGTGCGTCGGAGCCGGACGAATTATATATGGAAATCGACCATCTCGGCGAGATGGAGCCAATTGCTATGGTCATTTTGCCCAGTTCCTTTTGGTTTGAGAGATATCAGCATTTCTGTCTATTTTGTAAAGTCAAGCATTGGTGAACTTAATCTTTAGGCGGCCCGACTTCTCGGATGGACCCTTAAGCTCTTTTGCTCATTCAGGAGTTCTTTGTGTAGGGATTAGGGTAATTTTTATTGCCTACAATATGGGCATTATGAATTCCTAGTGATCTTGGTTTGGTGTGACCAATGTGGCGGCGTTCATGAGTTTGATGAATCTGATATTCTATGATGTCTTTGGATAAGTTTGTGGAGGTCTTCATTGATGATATTTTGGTGTATTGAGGCCGAGGAGGAGCATCACGAAGACACTTGCGGTTCTTGTTGCAGACCTTGAGAGCATCGGCTATTTGCCAAGTTAAATAAAGTGCCGATTACAGTTGAATCGCATTGCATTCTTAGGGCATGTAGTGTCGGAGATGGTATATCTGTGGACGGGAGAAGGTATCTGCTGTTAGAATTGGCCAACCCCTAAGTCGTATCGATATTAAGAGCTTCACGGGATTAATTGGATACTACCGGCTTTATCGAAGATTTCCGAGATCAGAGCCAATATGATGACGAAAGGTTGTTAATTTTGTCTTGTCAGGCCTTGTGGCGGCGTTTGAGGATTAAAGTCTCGGCCCGACTTGAGCCCGATCTTGTGATACGAGCGGGGCGGGAACGAGGTGTTGCAGGCGCATCTAGTAGAGGATTGGGATCGTTCTCGAGAATGGTCGCGTGGTAGCGTATGCATCTCGTCGGTTGAGCATGAAGCGGAACTATCCTACCCGCGACTGGAGTTAGCGTGTGATCTTTGCTCTTAAGCTTTGGAGGCATTATCTGTTGGAGAGCATGTGAAGGTGTTTTCGATCATAAGAGCTTGAAGTATATATTCACTCGAAGGAACTCAACATGGTATGAGATGGTTAGAGGCGATGGCGATTTCGACATCGATCTTGATGCACCATCTGGCAAGGTCAACGTAGTGCGGATGCTTTGAGTCGGTTAAACCATCATGACCCTCAGCTTCGGTGGAGACTTGGCAGGATGTACAAGATATGAGTATTGAGGTTCTTCTTCCGTCCGCGGCTTCTTTGATGAATCTCGAATTCAATGCGACATTGGTCGAGCGAATCAAGGCTACTCGGTCGGGTGACCCATTCCTTGAAGTCTGAGAATTAGCGGTAGCTGGTCTTGGCGAATTTGTTATTCATGAGGATGGATCCTTGCGATTGGGAGTGTTGTATTTGTGTCGTGGAGATGTTGAGGAGGAGTTGTTGCGAAGCTCATAGTTCGCGGTATTCTATCCATCACGGAGAATACGAAGATGTACAAGGACCTGAAGCTAAACTTTGGTGGCGTGGTATGAAGAGATGTGGCTCGAAGTGTGGCGAAGTGCTTGGTTTGTCGGCCGGGTGAAGAACATCGGCGCATGCCGAGGTTTATTGCGGCCGTTGCCAATTCAGTGGAAGTGGCAACATGTCTATGGATTTCGTCGAAGCTTACCTCGAGCTCTAGGCGGGAATGATCTTTGTTTGGGTGATCGTAGATCGATTAACCAAATCGGCTCACTTTATTCCATTAGAGTGGGACGGTCGTGGAGCATCTTGCTTTCGAGATATATGGAGGTAATACCTATCTCTAACTCTTTGGTGAATTCTTCCTTTCGGGATATTAGTAAATTCTTGGTATTACGGTGCGATTGCACGGAGTTCGAGTGTGCATTGTCTCGGATCGTGATGCGATTACTAAATTACGGAAGTTTGCGAAGTCTGGGGCGAAGCTAAGTTTGGCACAACTTATCATCCATGAACCGATGGGACGGTCGGAGAGGACCATTGAATTCTAGAGGATATGCTCAGAGCATGTATGTTAGACTTTCATGGATCGTGGGAGGATCACTTGCACTGGTGGAGTTTGCTTACAACAACAGCCTCCAGCGCAGTATCGGATGGCCCCTTTGCCTTTGTATGGAGAAGGTGTCGCCTTTGAGTTGGGATGACATTGGAGACCGGGAGATTTTGGGCCGGAGCTGATTGCAAATCAGTTGATGCCGCTGATCATTCGGGAGCTTACTTATAGCGCAGACGTATTCAAGCATTGGGCGGATAAGCGCCGGCATTTGGAGTTTCACCGGAGACCATGTATTCTTGAAGATTTTCCCCAACCGAGGCACCATTCGCTTTGGGAGGCGTGGAAGTTGAGCCCATGATATGTGGGTGTAGGAAAAATTACCAAGATTTGGCCATCCCAAACACTATCAATGAAGGTTACAACCGACGACTTTCACGACAACAAAGGAGAATCGGCCGATGTCTCCAGTACAAGGATTACAAGTTGACAATTCTGTGAGAAGAGATCACAAGTATTGATCTCTTCAAAGCAAAACGCGGACACTTCCCCGCTGCCAGCCCCAAAACGCGACACATGGCCCGCTCAAGCCCAAAACGGCACATGGCCCGCTGCCGAGGCCCAAAACGCCGCACACATGGCACGCTGCTCGAAGCCCAAAACGCTGCACACATGGCCCGCTCAAGCTCAAAACGCTGAGCACATGGCCCGCTCAAGCTCAAAACGCCGGAGCACATGGCCCGCTGAAGCTCAAAGGCGACGCTGGCTTACCTGTAACGCCGAACTTCGCTTTGACTCGCTCAAACACGCTCTAAACGGTTTCAAAACTGCTTTGCACGATCCAGGGCCACTAACCTCGCTCAGAGCATTTTAGGGGTTAGTTACACCCTTTAAACTCCTATAAATAGCTGAAATCTCAGGAAGAAGGGGGCTTTTGGGGATCTTGAGGAAAAAAGCCTCTTGGGATCTTGAAGGCTTGTGTTAAAGCCTTTGAGATTGCTTGGTTTGGCATACAAACTGCGCAGAAGTTACAAAACTCATTTCTTGAGTTCTCAAACTCGTTAGAGTTATTCTCAAACTCATAGAGTTATAAACCCTCAAGGAAGTTCTTTTTCAACCTCGCCCCACGAGTCAAGACGCCGGATCGCCAACGGATACAAGATTCAAGCTCCCACCGCCACCGAAGAACCCAGATTAAATAAAGGGAAGGGTCTCCTGATCCTTCTCTTTGTAAATCGGCAACCGATCGAGGAATTCACTTTTTATCTAAGCCGCTAGACAGATTGCATTCGAGATTGTATTCATTATTCTTCAAATAGAATAGACCAATTTTACATTTTCTCAATTTTTCCTCGCTAACAAAAGATGGCGACTCGGCGGGGACAACTTCTTTCACCGATGAAGAGGTGGTGGCGCAATCCGACGCCAAGCTCATTGGGACGATCGCTGAAACTCGACCGAGAGTTCGATCAAGCCAAGTTCGAGGAGGCACTCTCCTCCGGATCCCTTAGCCCCAAGGCGCGCAAGATCCACAAAGCCTCTAAGGAGACAAAAGTCCCTTCGGTTGCCGTGGCTAACTTGATCAAGAAGATGGTGATGTCGCCGTAAAGCCTCAAATCGGTAGAAAGGGCGGCTTTCGTGAAGAACGACCGAGATGGCCAATTGACCAACCAGCGAATTTGGCGTTTGTGAGCTAAAAGCGATCTTGAGCTTGGCGTTTCTTTTCTGAGCATAAGCCTCGCGTTTATGTGCCCGAACCACGAGCCTGCAAAAGCGGTGAACGCAATACCCTCAATGGCGTTTCACAGTCAAAAGCGGGGTCCCAACCCACGTTCAATTATAGCAGCGAACCTGCGTTGGTGAGGTTACCGCAGCGATCCTCGCGTCCCCACTCTAAAGCGGGTCTCACCAGCGTTCTAGCATTCAAACGCTGACCTAGCGCTCCAATCTAAAACGCTGGTCCAACCTCGCTCATGCTCAAACGCGATCTTCGCTCCAAGTGCCAAATCATCGGCATATCGTTGCTCACATGCGTGGCCGTCGGTGTTTGACCGATTGACAAATATCGCCCGTCCACCAACGACGACATTTTCACAGAAGGAGGTTTCAGAGGTCAATACCTTGGAGTCACTTCTAACATGATTGGAGTAGGCAGACCGTCAATCTCTAGCTCCAATGAGCCGAGGCAAATCGGTCCCCCGGCTTGAAAGAGGCTTTGAATGACTCGACGGAGTTTACCGACATACTGACTCAACAGGGTCATATCCCCGTCAACTATCAAAAGTTGGCTAAAGGAATTGAGTCTGATGATGATCATTCAGCCATCGCAGAATCTCAATCCTCTAGTTCTTTCGTGGAGCATGTGAGCGCTGTCTACACGACGGAGAATGCTGAAGATTTTAGGAAGAGGCTCGAAGAGCATCAGGCTATGATGCAAGAAGCCCTGCGATCACAACAAGAGTCCATCGATCAACTTCGAGAAATGGTAAACCAACTTGTTGCAGATAGGGCTCAAGTTCAGATAGCCGACTCAACACCTCAGCCGAAATCATCACGGAGGAGGAGTCAATCCCCAAAACGGAAAGAAAAAGTGAATGAAGCTTCCGATCAAGAAGTTCATCACGCAGAATCTTCATTTGAAGAAGAGAAGAAGGCCGAAAATGAGCATAGTCCTCAATCGGTAAAATGCGAACCGAAGCCCGCCAATGCCATGGCTAATAGGTGCGAGCTCCAAGATCGGGGTTGTCGGGCCAGTATCTGCTTGAGAGGATCGGTTCCTTATCCTCTAAAATTCAAAATCCCGATGCTACAAGCTTTTCGGCTGACGCGGGATCACCGAACCAACACATCTACCATTTTAGGTTCTGAGTTGGGAATGTGGCAGCGATGTAGCGTCGTTTGTTCATTGGCACCCTCGGGGTTGCCTTTGAATGGTTCATGAAACCGCCGCAGGATGTATCCAAATGGGCGATCTAGAGACTCTTCTGTCCGCGATTCTTTGAAGATGACACGAAATCATCGCCACTTCTCTCCTTGCCATTAAGCAAAAGGAAGGAGAGCCTATCAAAGTCTTAAAATTGAGCGGTTCGAAGCATGGCTCTTCGATGCTCGGAGGTATGACCACGATGCGCTACGATTGACACAGTCGGCACAATTTACAAACCAATCTCTAGCTTCGAATGGGGTTGCAAAATGTCATTCCCGAAACAACTAGTCTCCCGAGTAGCAGTGAATCAATTATTGCTAGGATTGAAGTCAAGAAGAGGAGATCGACTCCAAAACCTCGCTATTGATGACCCGCTCTAAATCGCGAGGTCGAGACTCGGTTAGTATCAACCTAGGATAATTCTGAGCGTCTTCAATTTTGTCAAAAGACGCCATGTATCCCAAAGACTGGGGTTGATTATTTATTATTTTCCAGTAGAATAATAAATTCTAAATGTTGTCAAGTTAACAAAACACTTTTGATAATGTAAGCACTTCAACGCAAAGAACACTCACTAAAATCAACTTATCAACTCTCCAATAGGATGATAAGTCTAAAAGTTGCTCAAATCGTAACACAATCCAAAGTTAACAATGCACTCGACAACCAACTTATCAATCCTCTCCAATAGGATGATAAGTCCACAAAGTTGCTCCAATCGCAACATATCCTTGTCATGTTAACCTCACACCTTCGACAATCAACTTATCAACTTCCAATAGGATGATAAGTCCACAAACTTGCTCACATTGCAATGCAATCCCCACAAAGTTAAGATTAGCCCGTCTCTATTAGCAAGGCGCACTTTCGACAATCAACTTATCGACTCTTCAATAGAGCGATAAGTCCTCAAAATTGTTCGACAATGTATCCTTGTCATGTTAACTTAACACCTTCGACAATCAACTTATCGACTCTTCAATAGAGCGATAAGTCCTCAAGGTTGTTATTAATAACACCACAATCCACGCCACACGCTGGAATTTTATCCCTAATCCTAAGTAGGGTAAGTCAACGCCTAACACACGCTGTCGGTTTAGTTTTACCGATCGAAGAAGACACCGTAATTCAAATCGGGGAATTTTATCTCAAACCTAAGGAGATAAGCCCCTGATCTAATACATGCAGCCGTAGTCTATTCCCGTGAGAAAGACGGCTCACGATTCAACATCATCGTAGCATTAAGCCTAAAAGAGTTTTATTCTTTTAGCACAACGCCACATGCAACGGATTTAGATAATCGCATGCTAGCCCGATTCAAACAATCGATAAAGGCTCATCAAGTCCGCTGATGGTCGGGGCCAATAACCCTAAAGTCAACACCTAACACGCTGTCGGGTTAGTCTCTTGCCCGTAAAAGACTACAAAGTCTACGTATTCAACATCGTAGCACAACGTCACGTGCGAGGCGAACAATCTAACATCAACTTATCAATCCTCTCCATAAGGATGATAAGTCCTCAAATTTGCTTAAATCGCAATCAACTTATCAATCCTCCTCAACAGGATGGTAGGTCCTCAAAGTTGCTCCGATCGCAATGTATTTTCATCAAGTCAACACTATACCTCTGATGATATAATCAACTTATCAATCCTCCCCAGAAGATAAGTTCCTCAAAATTGTTCAAATCACAACTAAACCCCGTCAATCAATTCATCATTCCTTTCCAATAGAATGATAGATCCACAAAGTTGTTCAAATTACAACACAATCCTATCAAAATCTGTACACATCCTCAGCAGAGTTTGATAACCAACTTATCAATCCTCCCCAATAGGATGATAAGTCTACAAAGTTGCTCACATTGCAACACAATCTTGTCATGTTAACCTCACACCTCTGACAGTCAACTTATCAATCCTCCTCAATAGGATGATAAGCCCCAAAGCCTTGTTAACACCACAAGCCCGAAGCCTTGTTCAAACCACAAGCCCGAAGCCTTGTTCAAACCACAAGCCTAAAGCCTTGTTCACACCGCAAGCCCCAAGCCTTGTTCACACCGCAAGCCCAAAGCCTTGTTCAAACCACAAGCCCCAAGCCTTGTTCACATTACAAGCCTAAAGCCTTGTTCACACCGCAAGCTCAAAGCCTTGTTCAAACCACAAGCCTGAAGCCTTGTTCAAACCACAAGCCCAAAGCCTTGTTCACACCACAAGCCATGTAAGTCTTGTTCACATCACAGGCCTTAAACCTTGTTCAAATCACAGTTTCATATTTTGTCCTCGACAAAACCTAAACTTATCGACTCTCATCAATAGAGGATAGGTCCTCAAAATCTTGCTCAAACCACAAGTACCCAACTTTATCAAGTTAACTACACACCTCTCGATAAAATCACTTATCGACTCTTCAATAGAGCGATAAGTCTTCAAAAATCATCATCAAGTTAAAAATTCTACCTCGATGATAAAATCAATTTATCAACTCTTTGCAATAGAGTGATAGATCCACAAAGTTGTTCAAATTACAACACAATCCTATCAAAATGTACACATCCTCGTGAGAGTTTGATAACCAACTTATCAATCCTCCCAATAGGATGATAAGTCTACAAAGTTGCTCACATTGCAACACAATCTTGTCATGTTAACCTCACACCTCTGACAGTCAACTTATCAATCCTCCTCAATAGGATGATAAGCCCCAAAGCCTTGTTAACACCACAAGCCCGAAGCCTTGTTCAAACCACAAGCCCGAAGCCTTGTTCAAACCACAAGCCTAAAGCCTTGTTCACACCGCAAGCCCCAAGCCTTGTTCACCCATAAACCCAAAGCCTTGTTCAAACCACAAGCCCCAAGCCTTTTCACATTACAAGCCTAAAGCCTTGTTCACACCGCAAGCTCAAAGCCTTGTTCAAACCACAAGCCTGAAGCCTTGTTCAAACCACAAGCCCAAAGCCTTGTTCACACCACAAGCCATGTAAGTCTTGTTCACATCACAGGCCTTAAACCTTGTTCAAATCGGGTTTCATATTTTGTCCCAAAAACCTAAACTTATCGACTCTCATCAATAGGCGATAGGTCCTCAAAATCTTGCTCAAACCACAAGTACCCAACTTTATCAAGTTAACTACACACCTCTGATAAAATCAGCTTATCGACTCTCTTCAATAGAGCGATAAGTCTTCAAAAATCATCATCAAGTTAAAAATTCTACCTCTGATGATAAAATCAATTTATCAACTCTTTGCAATAGAGTGATAAGTCCCCAAAAGCTTGTTCAAATAACAAGTATGAAAGGCATGCCAAGTTAACACTATACTTTTGGCACCTTGAAGAAAAGTCTAAAAGACTTAGTTGAAAATGTGGGATTCATCCCCGCGTTTTACTCATAAAACGCGAAGGACCACCCCCGCGTTTCAACACAAAATGCGGTCGCTTACGTTTTAAACACAAAACGCAATGGCCAAGGTGTTTCAACCTCAAAACGTGAGGATCGGTCCGCGTAGCAAAGTTCAAGGCGCTCACGGTCCTCTGCATTTCAATAAAGAAAAAGCCGGAGTTCACCCATGCAAGGCGAATGACTACGTGGACAAAAGCGAAACACAACTTCTTTGAAGGCGGAATGAGGAGCAAGACCTTCTCGGGATCAAACAAAGAAGATATCCAGTATTCAAAGCTCGCCCCAGCCAACCGCGAACTTTCAAAAACTTTGAGGGGGTTCTAGGTCGTAAAAAATTAATGGACAGCCAATATCCGCTAAACACTATCAATGAAGGTTACAACCGACGACCACGACAACAAAGGAGAATCGGCCGATGTTCCGTGAGTACAAGGATTACAAGTTGACAACCCTGTGAGAAGAGATCACAAGTATTGATCTTTCAAAGCAAAACGCTGACACTTCCCCGCTGCTACCCAAAACGCGACACATGGCCCGCTTCGAGCCCAAACGGCACACATGGCCCGCGCTCGAGGCCCAAACGCGCACACATGGCACGCTGCTCGTTCCAAAACAGCCGCACACATGGCACGCTGCTTCAGCCCAAACGCGCACACATGGCCCGCGTTCAGCTCAAACGCTGAGCACATGGCCCGCTGCTCAAGCTCAAAACGCTGAGCACATGGCCCGCTTGAAGCTCAAAGGCGACGCTGAGGCACTCAATCAACCGCTTTGACTCGCTCAAACACGCTCTAAACGGTTTCAAACTGCTTTTGCACGATCCGAGGGCCACTAACCCTCGCTCAGCATTTTTAGGGTTAGTTACACCCTTTAAACCCTATAAATAGCCGAATCTCTCAGCGAAGAAGGGCTTCTTTTGGGGATCTTGAGGAAAAAACAGCCTTCTCTTGGGGATCTTGGAAGGCTTGTGTTAAAACCTTTGAGATTGCTTGGCTGGCATACAAACTGCAGAAAGTTACAAAACTCATTTCTTGAGTTCTCAAACTCGTTAGAGTTATTCTCAAACTCTCTAGAGTTATAAACTTGTTCTCGCGAAGTTCTTTTTTCAACCTCGCCCCACGAGTCAAGACGGCCGGATCGCCAACGGATACAAGATTCAAGCTCCCACCGCCACCGTGAAGAACCCATTAAATAAAGGGAAGGGTCTCCGCTGATCCTTCTCTCTTTGTAAATCGGCAACCGACGAGGAATTCGTAATTTCTTTTATCTAAGTCAGCTAGACAGAGACATTCAGAGATTGTATTCATTATTCTTCAAATAGAATAGACCAATTTTACATTTTCTCATTTTTCCTCATGGCTGGGACCTTTTGATGTCTTGAGAGAGTTGGAGAAGGGCGCATCGACTTGCATTACCACCGCATTGGTCGGAGTGCATGACGGTTCCACGCCTCCCGCTGAGGAGGTATGTTGGAGACCCAGTCATGTCATAGATTTCTAGATCGAGGTGCGACCGATTTGACCTATGAAGCTCAGGCATTTTGGACCTAAGAGAGAAGACCTCCTAACAAGACCGCTAAGGCTGCTCAGGTGGGATGTGGCACCCAGATTCCCCGAGAGTCGACTGGGAGTCGAGTCGAGATGCTACCGATACCCCTGTTCTGGACTCTTCGGTACATTCTATTTCATAATGCATTGTCGCTACCTCATATCTTCTAATTGATATGTAGTTCTTTTAAATATCTCTCCACATATTTAATTGAGTCTTTCATTCCATGTCCCTATCTCCTGGTTGTTATACACCGCCTATTTTTAATTCCGAGGACTGAATTTGTTTTAAGGGGGTAGGATGTAACACCCGTGAATTTTCATAATATTTTTTAATAGTTTTAGTATCGTATTTTTCTAGTATTATTTTTCTAATATTTTTCGACACGTATTTTTTTCGATATTAAATACTAAATGATATTTTAGATATTTGATATTATATTAATCATATCTATATAATGATAGAGGTTATTAATATTTAGTGGATAATGTTATTAGATTTATCGTTACAAATTATCATGATTACGTATATAATATTTGATTTGTATTATTAATAATGCGATTGAGGATATAAGCTCCACGCGCATTTCTACCACGTGCGTATAACCCTAACCCTAACCCTAACCCTATATATATATATGATATTGATTTCTGTTTTCAAAAAAAACTAAACCTGCCACCTTTGTACTCTCTCTCTCTCTCTCTCTCTCTCCCCTCTCTTTGTTGTTCCCTCTGAAACCCTTTCTTCCGAACCTTTCCATTGCTGTTACTGATCTTGGCACTTTCATCGAGACAGCAATCTTTTCCTCTTCGAACCTTTCTCTGAACTCCGGATTCCTCTGTCTTCCTTCCTCTGTTCTTTCCTGTCAATCGTTGCCCGATTCTTCTGTTTCCACCAGCGTCGACCTGCTGCCTTCACCTTTCAGCTCTCGTTTCACGCTGCTGCCATTTCCGCCTGACCTGCTGCCTCACTTTCAGTTCTGACTCTGCTAATTCTCTGCCCAAACCCTGCGCTAGCTCTTTTTTCAGAGTTGCCGACTGCCCGCACTCCCAGCTGCACGTTGCCGACTGACCACGCCCACTCCAGCGCACTCTCCGTCTGCGCCTCCGGCTGGTTGCCGCCGTTTCAGCCGACAGAGTCTGAACGGCGAAGCTTTTGCGCCAGAAAATTACAGTGTTGATCCGATTTCGCGACGCAGATTCTGACCTCCTCCGCCTCCGTTTTCACCATCAGATTCGCCGGATAGTAGCCCTTATATCAACTATCACACGGTATCCCCTTTCATTGGCTCATTGTATATCTCTCGCTATACCACTTCAATATCATTGCTGCGCATTAACACTTTTATATCCTAACCGTTGACTTTCTTCGGCCAGGCCATTTAACCTGCCGTGACCCGCCGCACTCGATCCGCAAATGATTCACCCGTAGGCAAGATCCCTCTGCCGTTGTCTCATTTATTTATTTTATGAATTATTTCAGATATGTATAGTTTAGTTCGTACAATTCGATATCATATGCCAGCTAACATTTATAAATTTGGTGAATATTCGATAGTATAAAATTATCCGTGATGATTGGATAGGTCGAATTGATCTATGCTTAATTTCGCTATTTGGAAGTAAGAATGTATTTTAGGATATTTCTAGTATTTATTATAATTATGAAAATATTTTTAAAGAAATTATTTGGTGAAAATAATTTATTTTGAATAAAAAGTATTTTTAAGTAATTGTTATGATTTAAAGAAATTATTTGGGAGAAAAAGAATTTTGAAATATTTTAAGAGGTTTTATTTAAAAAGAAAAGAAATAGAGGTGTTTTATGAAAAGAAAATAGTTATCGATCATAAATAATATTAAAGAGAAAAGATATTTTGAGATATTGGATAATTATGTCGAGAATTAGTTTAAAGGATTTTTATGGGAATTTATGTTGAAAACCGCGTCATTCATGTGATTAACTCCTCTTATTTCACATTTTTATATTGTATCGTTGTTGATAGTTATTCACGCATCGTTCATGATACACCTACACCGGCACGTAGAGTAATTGTACATATGACATGTTAATTGCAGCTATTCATAGTCTTGTTGTGTCCAGAACCGTAGTAGTTCATGGCTTAGGGATTTGGTTGTCATGAACATGACCTAGTGACATGTGTGTGTTGACCATGCTTAGGAGGTGAACCCGTGTTGATATCGGCATCGTTGACTTGATTTACGAGGCCGGTGGGATGGGAAAGTCTGGTTCATGTATTCGGATATGGTGTTTATGTATCTTCGGACCGGTGCCAAGTGACCTTGTTTCCCACTTGCAGAACGGTTTGTTAGGCGTGAATCGTTTGCATACGTGGCGGTGTACTTGTATTCACGAGTCTGCTTGTGTGGACAAAGAACGATTAGCGTGTAGTCCTTTGACCGTTCGTTGTTCGCGGTATTGGATCGCGTAGAGGATAATGAACCGTCGGTTATCCGATTAATATGAACCTTGACTTTAAATGAGATGTAGATCAGACCATGTGAGAGAATGGTTAGTCACGTTCTTGTTGTTTGAAATGCGAGTTTTCCGATTGTTGGATAGTGGAGTTCTAGTTGTATGCATCGTCACTTCACTATTACATTAGTTCGCATTTTCGATTATTGCATTCATTTGCATTATTATTATTATCTTGTCATTTGCTTGGGATCTTGGTGTGTTATACGCCTTCGCACTCCATTCTCTTGGTGTGCGTCGGATATAGATGTGAGACGAGTTCGATGTGGAGATGCGCTAGATAGGAATTTTCTCGGAGGAGAACCTTCAGGGCAACGGAGTAGATCGGTGAAGCCTAGTTCCCTTTTGTTTTCGATAGTTGATGAACCTTAGACTTCTTTAGGTATTTTCGTTTTAGCTTTCGGTTGACATTTATTTTGTGATTCTCTAGTCTTAGCTACATGTATTGTTTCGGACATGTGGACTCATGGTCTTGGATATTATTTTATATGGTGATATGTACTTCTGTTCTAGATTATTATTTAATCTTCTTGTGATGGGATCTGTGGTGTGATGATTATTATTATTACTTGGCTTGGCGTATTAGATTGAGGAGAAATATTTTTTTTTTCTATTATTGCTTCTCAACCTAATACGTGCGGACTTGTTCACGATACGCTTAGGGTATTTTGGGAAGCGGTGACAATCAAGTCTCGTGCAAGAAGGCCGTTTTAACATCGAGTTGTTCGACTCAAGATGCGCCATGAGCAACAATACTCAATAGCACCAGAATAGAAGTGTGTTTCACCACGGAGAAAATATCTCATTGTAATCCACATCCTCTTTACGTGCAAAATCCTTAGCCACTAGCCTCGCCTTGTACCTTGTACCACCGAGCTCAAAGATCTTTCTTTTTTATACACCCACTTACAACCAATAGCTTTTCTTCCTACGCAATGGGACCACCTCCCATGTTTGTTCTTCCAGAAGATTCCATCTCTTCCTCCATCGCAGCCAACCAACTTTCACTATCCTTCCCGAATAGCTTCCTTGAAGGAGACCGCTCGTCCTCCTCCACCGAGAGGCGATTCAACCAAATTAACTCGCCCATAGTGCTTGGGGTTGATCACCCCCGCCTTCTGACATGCTTTAGCGCCTTGGCCTAGTGAAAGCCAAACTATCTCGAGTCAGCTGTTGTAGTGCCACTGTGTTCTCCCTGCTGAACCTCCTCCCGCTCGCTCATCACCGACTTCCCACTTGAACACCGACTAGAACCTAGTTGGTCTTTAGGTTCTATTTCAATAACCCGAGACTTAGAAGTCTCATCAGCCCTAACACCATCATCCTGAAGCTCTAGCAATCATGGATTTCTCATCAAAGGTAACATCCCTCGCGATCACGAACGAATCTTCCGTACACCAAAGGCGATAGCCTTTACGCCCTTCGATATCCCAAGAATATTGCCTTCTTGCCCTCGCAAGCTTTCCTCGTTGACGGATAGTAGGCGGTACATCCAAAATTTCCAGCCTATCATAATCGTGATGTTCTCTCGACCACACCCTATGTGTATCACCATCCAATGTCGAATGTGGTGAACGGTTCATGATGTAACAAGTCAGTAGCCACCGTCGCCCACCATTCGTTACCCAATCCAAGTATGATCGCGATACTCATTGCTTTCTCGCAATGTTCTGGTTCGGTCCTGCGACCCCATTCTCACTGTGGTGTTGACTGACCGTCGATGTCGAACAATTTCCTCGATCACGTAACCTTGAAAGCACCATCAGATACCACCATTATCGCCTCTTGTCTTCAATTTTTTCCCACCTGTTCTCAACCATTGTTTTCCACTTCTTGAATGTCTCGGACACCTCATTCTTATGCTTGAGAAAATAAATCCAAGCATATCTCGAATAGTCATCGATGAACTAGACATAATATCTGGAACCACCCTTAGAAGTAGTGCGGCGGGACCCCAAACATCCGTGTGCACATAATCTAGTATCCCTGCTCTTAGACTTGCTTCTCGGCTGAACCTGTGTGACTTTCCATACACACAATCCTAAAAATCCATGCTAGGTTCCTTGATTCTTATTGGACCCTCTTTACCAAGAGAACTAGACCCTTCTCGATATATGCCCAAGCCTGCCATAAGCTGTGTGCTCACATGGGTCTCCACCACTTCCTTCAGTTCAACGGTGCATCTCCGTCACGAGTACTGAGAGTATATAAATTACCGTGGCGAACACCCTTCATCACTACAAGGGAACCCGAACAACCTTCTTCACTCCGTTCTCAGTAATAATTTTGCCGCCGGAGTCAAAAGCACCAACTGAGATAAGATTCTTCCAAGTCGAGAACATGCCTCACATCCGTCAAGGTTGAACCACTCCATCATGCATCTTGATTTTGATATTACCTAGCCCCATTTGTTTTACAAGTATGGTTGTTCCCCATCAATACGGTTTCACCATCAATGCCTCTGTAGGTAGTAAACCACTTTCTATTTGGACACATGTGGTAAGAGCAACGAGAATCAAGTATCCACTTCAGGAGATATCCTGCGCCACCGTGGCGACATAGCACTCCTTATCGCTCCCTTCCTCAAACATAGCTCGCCTCTTCCTTGCCCTCTCTTCTCTCAGTCTTGTTGTTGTTCTTCTTCTTTCCACCTACTCTCTTATTTGGATGGTCGACCTTGAAATGCTTTCGGCTTCACCGTATTTGAAACACGATTTTCCCTTAAGAGGTCTCGATTTAGATCTAGACTTTCCTCCTTGCCTTTTCCTCGCTCATTGCTCCTTCCTCTAGCAAATAATCCTCGCTTGTTCTTTGTTACCACCTGTAGTCATGTCAGTTGCAATCTTCGAGGTCATCAGCTAGAAGCCGTTCTAGTCTCATCCATCTTCAAATTGTCTCCTACAAGCATCGGTGTTTGCACGATTCTCATAAGACTTGGAGAGCAGTAGTAAAGCCTGATCCTCATCTACAACTTTCACATCTATATCTTTCAAGTCCGATATGATCCTATCAAACTTGTTGATGTATTCCGGATTGATGAGCCCTCCTCCATCTTGCAAGTATACAATTTGGATTTTAAATAGATCCGTTCGTTAGACTCTTTCGTCATGAAGGTACTTTCTAACTCACCACACGCAAAGCTTTCCTCTCCATCTACCAAGAAAGCTATATCCCTTTCAAGACATAGGATAATCGACGCCTGCTTCCGTGATCCCTCCCAATCCTCATCGGACATATCCTTGTGCTTCTTCTCTTTTCTAGCCAAAGCCTTGTGCAATTTTACGAAATCGGTGAGTTTTTCATCCGCATCCTCCAATAGGAAAAATCATTCTTCCCATTGAACTTTTCAATCTCGAATTTTCTCACTTTGACCGATTCTTGGTAGACGCATTCTCCGCTTGTATTAATAAACTCGCTTCTCCGAAATTACCGAGCACCACCTCAAACCGTAGGTTACACCACTTCCAATCACAATGTGACTGATACTAATTGTTGGGATGCTGGTCACGCCGCACACCGCCGGAAGCGATATCACCGAGAGAAGGCCCCGATTTATATTTGCCACGAAGGAAATAAGAATAGAAAGTAAAATATCCCAACAAAGTGAGATATCTACTATTTCTCTCAACAAGATTTCGGGATCAATCAAGTGAACCTACAAACAATAGCCAATACATAGCAAAACAAGAAAGACACGAGATTTACGTGGTTCGCAAAATTACCTACGCCCACGGAGGGTGAGGGAGATTTGACTATAAAGAACACCGACGACTTGCATAATCCATGCTCGTCCCAAAAAACTTTGATTTTTACACAAGAGAAATTGACTCTTTGTAGGATCTCTCCAAGCTCTCTTTTTCTCTCTCTAGCCGCCAAAACCCTAGTCCCTTTTTCACTTTTCTCCACACCACAAATCTTGGTTTAATTCCCTATTTAAAGGAAACAAACTCCTCCTCCCCTTTAACTTGGCCGACGTGGGACTAAAAAATTTTTTTTTTTTTTGTTTTTCTTCTCGCGATCGCTTACAGGAAAGAAGGGGGGGCTGAGGGTACATCCCACGTGGGTGGCCCCCACCCACGTGGGATGTTCCCCCCACGTTCACATTTAATGAGTGTACAGATAAGTTTGTTTGTGAACGTTGCAACTTTAGTAATGAGAAATTTTGCTTGTTTACCCATTAGAAAAAAGGAAAACAAAGCTTCTTAACTTCGCCATCTCTGGATTTTTACTAATTAAAGCTAGATGGATTTCAATACAACTTGATAATTATGAACGTCATTTTTTCACATCAAATTAACATATTGAAAACATACGCATAGAGTTTAGAATTTCCACAAACCAATCCTTTAGTATCCCTGAGCAAGCATTTAGGGAAGGCAAATATTATAACACACAAGCACATAGTAAACAATAAACTTGGCAATATATATGGAATCATTTATTCTTCTTTGGAAGGAGCACTTCCTTCACTACCCTCTCAAAGTTCATAAAAGAGACACCCCCTTCTTCAGTTGCCTTATGTGCAGTCTCCTTCCACTCCAAAGCCCTCCTCCTCATCTCATTCCCCTTATCTCCTTCCATCAACTCCCTTATAATCCTCTCCACCTCCTCTCTCTTCACATCATTATCAATCTCCATGCCCATCCCCCACTCGGTGCACAAATACCGACAATTTGTCTGTTGTTCTGCAAAACGGCCAGCACAGCGCACACCGCCACTGATACTCTCCAGCGTCGAATTCCATCCACAATGTGTCAGAAACCCACCAATCGACCGGTGTGTCAGGACTACCTCCTGAGTGCACCAACTCGCTAGTAAACCCCTCCCTTTGGTCATACTCAAGAACTCTTGCGGAACAACTGAAGTCTCTCCTTTAACAAGATCAGGCCTAATCACCCACAAAAAGTTGGTCATACTATTGGCAAGTCCCCATGCAAACTCGATCAAGTTCTCATTTGTCATGGTCGTTATGCTACCAAAATTGACTAAAACGACCGAGCCAGGTTCCTTTTCGTCAAGCCAATCTATGAAATGGTCCTCTTCCTTCCATAGACTTGAGCCAATGCTAGCAAGTGGGCTACTTGTAGGTACAAGACGAGAGAGCAAACATAGAGGACCGATTGTGTAGAGAGGGGGAAGTACTTTTGACAGTGAATCCAAGCTTGTGCCTTCGAGATCGTCGAAGGTGTTGAGGATTATTGCTGAGGGCATTGAAGCTCTGCTTGTTTCGTGGATGAAGAAGTTGAGCATGATGTCATTGGGATCAGTTGTTCGAATGAAAGATGGAACGTCTTTGAGACGCATGTTCTTTAGTCCCGGAATCCAGTCGATGGGAGTGTCGAGATATCCGTTGGTAATGTCGTTCATGTCTGAGGGAAAAAAATATTTAGATTTTCTAATAATAGTAAGTAGAAAGTATAGATAAAAGGTTGAAAAGGTAAATTGCATAAAAACCACCCATTAGTATGTAGGATTTTGTAAGAAACTCTTTTGCTCTACTGAAGTACTCCGAGCCAGAAACTTTATCTTTGAGGGCCGAAATCCAATATACGTAAGTGTTTTCTTATTTATTTCATAAAACAGCACTAACTTCAAATTAAATTTATATCATTTCATTTAAAGATATCAACTCAATAGCATTGGGATACTAAATATCAACAAAAATAGAGCAAACCCCTTATGCAGCATCTGTTATACTAGAAATTGAATAAGTAAATTAGAAAAACTCATTTCGAGATTAAACTTAGATTATTAGATTGTATAGTTTGACCGAATCAAAACGATATTTGTTAATTCACGAAGTTTAGAGACTAGGGTGAGAACTTTCAACTGAACAAAAGAAATCTCATATTATTAGAACTCCAAGGTTGAGAAAATTTTATGATGATTCGAGGATGAGGATTAAAATTTGAAGAAAACCACTTTCCCTTTTTTTTTAAAAATTACTATTCCTCCAATTTCTTTTATTTCTGAGTGGGCGTTTAATTTTAAACTGGGGGCTTTTAATTGGCCATACATGCTGGGCCTTTAATCATTATACATAATGGGCCTTTAGCCACACTAATAGGCCTTTCATGTTTGCAAAATTTTTTGGGAGGGACCATCTTGAAGCTTTTTTAGGATTGGTAATCAACTCCTGTATAAAGCTACACGAGATCCAAAATTTTGGGGTGCCAACTAGCCCCGACCTTGTATCTAGCTCCATCTACTCTTCCCCTAGATAGTATATGCAAAGAAATATTTGTATATAACCATATATACATATTTGATAAATATTAGGATAAGATTTACGAAACGCCTAAAAGTTTGACCTATTTTGAGATAACTCCTAAATTTTATAATTATCACTCATTCACTCTAACATTTGGGCTGGTCACAACTCATAATTACAGGAAGATAATTGCAAGTATGAGAAAATATTGGAGTAAATGCAATTTACCCTAAAAGATATAAACATATAAACAATCACATAGACAGTGTTCGGTTCAATGTGAGACTAGTACTAGGATTTCAATATTCTAGGATATCAATCAAGTCCAATTTTTTATTCACCCAGGACAGGGACATGAGAAGGGTTAGTATTTCTCTCTAATCTTCAACATGGTAGGGACATGAGAAGGGTTAGTATTTCTCTCTAATCTTCAACATGGTAGTAGGAAGTTTCACCACTCTCCATGATATTAAGACCACAGACTTTCCATGACCATTATATCCCAATCCCATGCCCTCCCCGTGCCATTAATATATAATTATATTAATATTAAGGAGCCATCTTAGATTGAATCTAAGGATGCACTTCTCAATGCATGGATTGGGCTATTTTAATGGATGATCTGCTCTATCCATCATGCTCTAAATGTCTTAAAACATCTATAAAATAAAAATCATGATGTTTCAATATTTCTAACACATATTTTTGATTGTTACTTTAGTTGTATTGTCGTAAAACCTAATTTCACAATCACTTGATACATAAGTAACTACAACCCAATATGCCTAATTTTTTGTTTATACACCATCCAAAACATATAGATCAAAATGCATGGAGTGGATAAAGTAAATTGATTGCATATAACGTAATTTTGAAGGTGCATCTTTAGATTCAATCTAAGGTGGCTCCTTATAATCATTTTCCTAATATTTTATATTATTAAATAATATGTTAATAAGGGGTTTTATAATTTTAAATTTCTAACGTGGTTATTTCCTATTTTCAGATCTTTAAGGTGGTGTTTATAATCTTTAGATATTTTAAAGGGATGTTTATAATTTTTTATTTTAAAATTTGTTTTTGTTTTTTTAAGATTTAAAAGGGGTTATTTGTATTTTTAAATTTGAAGTGATCAAGACATGATCCGCATGCTTGGTCCAAGTTATAGTTCAGAAGGCAAAGTGGGTTCGAAAATAGTTTAGGAGTAAAAGAGACAAATTTACTAGTTCATGTAGTAAGATGAGATTAAAAATAGTTCAAAAGATAAGAAGAGAGAGAAAGATTAGTTTATGGGGTAAGTATGTATTGAAGCCATATTTAAAACTAACTGCTGCATGTGGGAGATGGAAAGAAAAAGGATTGATAGTCATTAATAATTACAAACGAGAATTTATGAGTGGCAAAACTTGTAACTATGTTTCTATTTTATCATTTATTTACATCTCTACCCAATGGTATCATATAACTACATGGTGACCCTAGGTTTGTGTATCTGCACAAATAACTCTAAGTAATCGATTGAGGTTACACCGGTAACCCTAATTAATCTAAGATTACTTTCACCAAGGTTATATGTGTAATCTCAAAGTTATCAAGATATATATATATATATATATATATATATATATATATATATATATATATATATATATATATATATATATATATATATATATATATATATATATATATATATATATATATATATATATATATATATATATATATATATATATATATATATATATATATATATATATATATATATATATATATATATATATATATATATATATAATGATCACCTGTATATATAATTAAACCATACCATAAGATATCGGGATGTAATTTTAAAGTAATGTTTCTACTCTATCATTAATATAGTAGAAACGACCCCCCTACACATATGGGAGACTTCTGAAAAGTCAAGCTTGACGATAAGACTCCATTTATTATATCATATGGTGGGGTCACAGCCTAGTTCATCAAACGTACTTTCTCTGGACATCAGTTGGCGGACATAATTACTAAACCACTTGCCAAAGATCAGGTACAATGTATTTGTGACAAGCTGGGCGTGCATGATATTTATGTGTCGGCTTGAGTAGGAGTATTAAATGATATATATTATATTAGGAAGTAGTTTTGGTGATTGAAAGATATTAGGAAGTTGATCAGGAGAATAAGAGTGTTTAGAAAATTGTGTTTAGTCCCACATCGCCTATAAAGAAAACTCATTGATATTGTATCCCTGTATAAAGGGGAGTAGATTTTTAACATATGAATGAAAATTTTTAATATTCTATTTTTAACATGTCTCAAACTAGATCCAATTATTTCTGGAATTGGTATGGGCCCTTTCAACTACTCACGTGACACCAATTAATTATATGGGCAAATTACACTAAACCCTCAAGAGCTTTCAATGTTTTGTAGTAAACTCTCAATAACTTTTAAAATTGCACTAAATCACGAATAACGTTTATAGAAAATTGCCAATATCTTTTAGATAAATTACACTAAATCCTACTAACTTTGAAAATGAATTTTATGTTGTTTATAGGTTCAAATATATGGGGTTATTTGTCAAATGAACTTATTGAGTTGTTTTCAACAACTCCAAAAGTTACTGGGGTTTATTGTAATTTTATTGGTAAAATATCTCCCTCGTAATTTTACCATCCATGTGAAAATTGAACTTAATGTTTATGAAAAACAAAGAAACTTGAATTTGAAGGGTTTCATCACCCCTAAACTTGAAAGGGGTTGATATTTTGAACATATTGGTTTTGTTTTTTTTTGGGGGTGGGGGATGGTGTTAATCTGTTATGCTTTTTGTTTTTTTAATATAGCCTTTCAATTTGGATAAATTTTATTAGAAACCTCCTGTTTTATCGATAACTCATCTAATTAGTCTCTTTAACTTCCCGATCAAACTAATATATATAATCCACCTTCAAAGGAGCTATTCTCAGAAACAAAAAGGTTAGCAAAGCTAAGCAATGGCGAAGAAAAATTAAGAAAAAGATAGGGTTTGCAATCCTGATTCTACTTCTTTCTCCTCTCTTCTCATTTTAATTCTCTATCGAAGCCCAATTCAATTTCTTCTCAACCCACCTCCACTTCTTTTGGTGCCAATATCAATTCTAAGGCCCATGATTCTTAAGTTTTACTATTTTAGCACATGAACGAGGGGGTGTAAAAAGTTAGGGTTTTGTGTTCAAAGTATGTGGGAGCAACGACTAGGATTGATCCTTCATGTAGATTTTTTGAAGAATTAACGGTAGATCTTGCTCGAGAAGATTGGAAGCATGTTAAAAGTAAAACCCAAAGGGCACCGCTTTTAGGTAAAATTTTATCTTCTTGTCAAAAGCTTTCGGCGGTCTTTATTCGACAAAATTATCTTTGCTTTCAGTGTGGAGAAGCAAGTCACAAACAACCCTCTTAAAATCTAAAAATTAAAATAGCCCCTTTACATTCCTAAAATTTTAAACAAACCTTTAAAATTTAAAAATTATAAATAACCCTCTGAAAATCTATACATTATAAACAACCTCCTTAAAAATTTAAAACTACAAACAACCCTTTTTTAAATCTTAAAAATACAAAAACAACTTTAAAAATAAAAAAATTATAAACATCCCTTTAAAATATCTAAAGATTATAAACACCCTCCTTAAAGATTTGAAAAAGGAAATAACCCTAGAAATTTAAAATTATAAAACCCCTTTATTAACATATTATATACTAATATAAAATATTAATATAATTATATATTAAAGAGGGTCTCTCGATAAAATCTGAAAGTTAAAGGGGTTTTGTGATAATCCTTATACTTGAGGCGGGTTTTCTGATATTTTGAAAGTTAAGGGAGTTTTCTGATAATGTCCAAAGTAAAGGAGGGGGTTTTCGGATATTTTGAAAGTTGAGAGGGTTTTTCTGATAATCGTCCAAAGTTAAAGGGACGGGTTTTCTTATATTTACCCGTCCTTAAGAATATGCTATAATCCTTCTTCATCCCTCCCAGATTATTCCTATTAGAACTTACCTTCTGGTCAGATTCTCGCCGGAGAAAATTGAACTGCACTTTAAATTGACCAACTCATTTTGTTTATTACTTGTCATTAATTACCTCTGAGTGGCGTGAATCCTCTTGCTACGAGCTCACGATAGTGAAGATAAGCCACAAACCCACAAGCGCTCGCAGTCCACAACATGACATCAACTATCCCCAACTCCTGAGCAGCATCATGAGCAAAGCTCATAACTCCGTCCGTGATAACTCCGGTCACCGGGGACCCCGACGAAGGATCGTTAAGCCTAACCAAAAGCTCCTGAACGGAGCCAAGCAGTTCTTGGTGGTCGAGTCGCACAGCGCAGGGATGTCCTGCGTCGCGTTGTCGTCGGACGGCGGGAGGCCGTCGGGGATCGTCTCGAAGCGGAAGTCGGGGAGGCCGTCGAGCGCCGAAGGGCCTCGAGATTTGAGGAGGCGGCTGTGGTTGAACTCTGTGTTGACGAAGGTTATGTGGAAGTTGTAGGTGTGGAGGAGCTTGGCTAGTTTGAGTGCAGGGGTTACATGGCCTTGAGCTGGGTATGGTACTAGGACTATGTGTGGCTTTTCTGGTGAAATTGAACCCATTTGCTTATCTCTTTTGTAGTGTTTTGTTGGGTATGAGTTCTTGGGGGGATGAATGAGTTTCTTGTGCTAGTCTTTATTAAGAGAGACGGAGAGGGCAATTTTGAGGATATATGAGAAAAGCCCCCTCAACTTCAAGATTTTAACATCACATGGGTAAAATTTACTCACAGGAATATTGTTTTCAAGTAAAATTTGTGGTTCACATTTTGAGGGGACTTTCTGAAAAGAAAATTTTAGAGCTGAAATTAAGGTGTTTTCTTTATTTGAGAATCACCCTCGTACAAACAAATAGCTCTCCAGCTCACACAAATCACATACACACTCAAACCTACAATCTAACACAAATAATCAATCCAGGGTTTAAATTTGTCAGGCACAGTATGTTGTAACAAACCCAGGGCCCAATGAGCGATGATCTAAATAAAAAGATAAGTAAGAATAGAACACATGATTTCGTGGAAACCTCAAGAATGGGGAAACCACTCGGCATAGATAAGAATCACTATGAGAAAAACTTTAGGATTATTAATCTCTCTTTACAGGAGATATTCTCTATTATTTTCTCACTTCTATATGTAGAGAGTTGTTGTTTCGGGATGAGTTTCAAGAAGAACTCTTAGTCTATTTATAAATTTTTGAAAATCACTATTTAAAACATAATAATAATATTTTCCTATTTTCAGAGCATTGATCAAGCATAATGATTTTATCAGAAGAAGCCACGCTCGCCGCCCCACTCTTTGACACAGTAGAGTTCAGCACAGCTGCAAGCACCATGTACTTGATTCTGAGTCACCACCATCTCTGGCTGTCTATCTCTTAGAAGTTTTTAAATTATGTTTTGATATATATAAGCTGTGGTTATAAGATATTTCGCCCCATATTAAATATTGCTTCTGCTGTCCTTATATTATAGATGCGATAATTTTCTCAAATTTCATTTCTTCTTCATTATCAAGGAATAATAACGATTCTCACATAACCCTTGTTTCATTAAATATTGTTGAAATAGATTCTTAGCAGATTCCAAGTTTGTAGGTGGTTATAATATATAATTTCCATTCATATTCTCTTTTTATCCCCATAATTCTACTTTTGGAAAAGTCAACTATCTATTTAAACAATTACAAGAAACTGGTACCATCAAGATACCATGGGATATTCTTGTTTTCACATTTTTTAATCCATCTGAAAAATGTCAGTAAGTTATTTTCTACAAGTGGGTTAATACTAAACAATATACATCGCAACTAGTTTGTAGAGATTAATTACTAAAATTGGATGTCAAATTCGGCGCAGTTGGAAGGCTCCTGCCACAGTACGTCACAAATAATGGATCTGGTTGAGCCAACAGCTCAGGCGGTCCCAGGCATCCCTACTTTTGTTGCCTCAAGAAGTAACACCTGCTCCAGATGCACTAAAAATATTGAAAGGCTTCAAGCCCTTATTGTCGTCTAAACAATTTAGTTTGTTACCTCACATCTTCTAAATTATTTTCAGTCTCATCTTACCATTTGAAATATTAGATCCGTCCATATTTATCCTCTGAACTATTTTTAATCTCACTTTCTTTTAGTACCTAGCTATCACTTCTCTTTTTATTATTTAAATGAACCAAGACATGATTTAGACAGTTGGTCTGAAGTTATAGTCCGTAAGGCAAAGTGGGTTCGAAAATAGTTTAGGGAGTAAAAAGAGACAAATTTACTAGTTCATGTAGTAAGATGAGATTAAAAATAGTTCAAAAGATAAGAAGAGAGAGAAAGATTAGTTTATGGGGTAAGTATGTATTGAAGCCATATTTAAAACTAACTGCTGCATGTGGGAGATGGAAAGAAAAAGGATTGATAGTCATTAATAATTACAGCTTCGAGAATTTATGAGTGGCAAAAACTTGTAACTATGTTTCTATTTTATCATTTATTTACATCTCGGTACCCAATGGTATCATATAACTACATGGGTGACCCTAGGTTTGTGTATCTCACAAATAACTCTAATATTGATTGAGGTTACACCGGTAACCCTAATTAATCTAAGATTACTTTCACCAAGGTTATATGTGTAATCTCAAAGTTATCAGTATATATATATATATATTATATATATATATATATATATATATATATATATATATATATATATATATATATATATATAATATATATATATATATATATATATATATATATATATATATATATATATATATATATATATATATATATATATATATATATATATATATATATATATATATATATATATATAATGATCACCTGTATATATAATTAAACCATACCATAAGATATCGGGATGTAATTAACCTTTTTTAAAGTAATGTTTCTACTCTATCATTAATATAGTAGAAACGACCCTACACATATGGGAGACTTCAAAGTCAAGCTTGACGATAAGACTCCATTTATTATATCATATGGTGGGGTCACAGCCTAGTTCATCAAACGTACTTTCTCGACATCAGTGGCGGACATAATTACTAAACCACTTGCCAAAGATCGTACAAATGTATTTGTGAAGTCATGCATGATATTTATGTGTCGGCTTGAGTAGGAGTATTAAATGATATATATTATATTAGGAAGTAGTTTTGGTGATTGAAAGATATTAGGAAGTTGATCAGAGAATAAGAGTGTTTAGAAAATTGTGTTTAGTCCCACATCGCCTATAAAGAAAACTCATTGATATTGTATCCCTGATAAAGGGGAGTAGATTTTAACATATGAATGAAAATTTTAATATTCTATTTTTAACATGTCTCAAACTAGATCCATTATTTCTCGAATTGGTATGGGCCCTTTCAACTACTCACGTGACACCAATTAATTATATGGGCAAATTACACTAAACCCTCAAGAGCTTTCAATGTTTTGTAGTAAACTCTCAATAACTTTTAAAATTGCACTAAATCACGAATAACGTTTATAGAAAATTGCCAATATCTTTTAGATAAATTACACTAAATCCTACTAACTTTGAAAATGAATTTTATGTTGTTTATAGGTTCAAATATATGGGGTTATTTGTCAAATGAACTTATTGAGTTGTTTTCAACAACTCCAAAAGTTATCGGGGTTTATTGTAATTTTTATTGGTAAAATATCTCCCTGCGTAATTTTTACCATCCATGTGAAAATTGAACTTAATGTTTATGAAAAACAAAGAAACTTGAATTTGAAGGGGGTTTCTGATCACCCCTAAACTTGAAAGGGGGTTCTGATATTTTGAACATATTGGTTTTGTTTTTGCTTTTTTTGGGGGTGGGGATGTGTTAATCTGTTATGCTTTTTGTTTTTTTTAATATAGCCTTTCAATTTGGATAAATTTTATTAGAAACCTCCTGTTTTATCAGATAACTCATCTAATTAGTCTCTTTAACTTCCTGATCAAACTAATATATATAATCCAGCTTCCTCAAAGGAGCTATTCTCAGAGCAACAAAAAAGGTTAGCAAAGCTAAGCAATGGCGAAGAAAAATTAAGAAAAAGATAGGGTTTGCAATCCTGATTCTACTTCTTTCTCCTCTCTTCTCATTTTAATTCTCTATCAAGCCCAATTCAATTTCTTCTCAACCCACCTCCACTTCTTTTGGTGCCAATATCAATTCTAAGGCCCATGATTCTTAAGTTTTACTATTTTAGCACATGAACGAGGGGGTGTAAAAAGTTAGGGTTTTGTGTTCAAAGTATGTGGGAGCAACGACTAGGATTGATCCTTCATGTAGATTTTTTGAAGAATTAACGGTAGATCTTGCTCGAGAAGATTGGAAGCAGGTTAAAAGTAAAACCCAAAGGGCACCGCTTTTAGGTAAAATTTTATCTTCTTGTCAAAAGCTTTCGGCGGTCTTTATTCGACAAAATTATCTTTGCTTTCAGTGTGGAGAAGCAAGTCACAAACAACCCTCTTAAAATCTAAAAATTAAAAATAGCCCCTTTACATTCCTAAAATTTTAAACAAACCTTTAAAATTTAAAAATTATAAATAACCCTCTGAAAATCTATACATTATAAACAACCTCCTTAAAAATTTAAAACTACAAACAACCCTTTTTTAAATCTTAAAAATACAAAAACAACTTTAAAAATAAAAAAATTATAAACATCCCTTTAAAATATCTAAAGATTATAAACACCCTCCTTAAAGATTTGAAAAAGGAAATAAACCCGTTAGAAATTTAAAATTATAAAACCCCTTTATTAACATATTATATACTAATATAAAATATTAATATAATTATATATTAAAGAGGGTTCTCTCGATAAAATCTGAAAGTTAAAGCGGGGTTTTGTGATAATCCTTATACTTGAGGCGGGGTTTTCTGATATTTTGAAAGTTAAGGGGAGTTTTCTGATAATGTCCAAAGTAAAGGGAGGGGGGTTTTCGGATATTTTGAAAGTTGAGAGGGTTTTTCTGATAATCGTCCAAAGTTAAAGGGACGGGTTTTCTTATATTTACCCGTCCTTAAGAATATGCTATAATCCTTCTTCATCCCCTCCCAGATTATTCCTATTAGAACTTACCTTCTGGTCAGATTCTCGCCGGAGAAAATTGAACTGCACTTTAAATTGACCAACTCATTTTGTTTATTACTTGTCATTAATTACCTCTGAGTGGCGTGAATCCTCTTGCTACGAGCTCACGATAGTGAAGATAAGCCACAAACCCACAAGCGCTCGCAGTCCACAACATGACATCAACTATCCCCAACTCCTGAGCAGCATCATGAGCAAAGCTCATAACTCCGTCCGTGATAACTCCGGTCACCGGCGGGACCCCCGACGAAGGATCGTTAAGCCTAACCAAAAGCTCCCTGAACGGAGCCAAGCAGTTCTTGGTGGTCGAGTCGCACAGCGCAGGGATGTCCTGCGTCGCGTTGTCGTCGGACGGCGGGAGGCCGTCGGGGATCGTCTCGAAGCGGAAGTCGGGGAGGCCGTCGAGCGCCGAAGGGCCTCGAGATTTGAGGAGGCGGCTGTGGTTGAACTCTGTGTTGACGAAGGTTATGTGGAAGTTGTAGGTGTGGAGGAGCTTGGCTAGTTTGAGTGCAGGGGTTACATGGCCTTGAGCTGGGTATGGTACTAGGACTATGTGTGGCTTTTCTGGTGAAATTGAACCCATTTGCTTATCTCTTTTGTAGTGTTTTGTTGGGTATGAGTTCTTGGGGGATGAATGAGTTTCTTGTGCTAGTCTTTATTAAGAGAGACGGAGAGGGCAATTTTGAGGATATATGAGAAAAGCCCCTCAACTTCAAGATTTTAACATCACATGGGTAAAATTTACTCACAGGAATATTGTTTTCAAGTAAAATTTGTGGTTCACATTTTGAGGGACTTTCTGAAAAGAAAATTTTAGAGCTGAAATTAAGGTGTTTTTATTTGAGAATCACCCTCGTACAAACAAATAGCTCCAGCTCACACAAATCACATACACACTCAAACCTACAATCTAACACAAATAATCAATCCAGGGTTTAAATTTGTCGTGCAATGATGTTGTAACAAACCCGTGGCCCAATAGAGCGCGATCAAATAAAGTGATTAAGTAAGAATAAAAGTTAACATTATGACGTGAAACCCCTAGAAATCGTAAAACCACGCACAGATAAGAATTCACTATGAGAAAACTTAGGAGGATTACAATCTCTCTTTACAAGGAGATACTTCTATTATTTTCTCTACTTCTATATGTAGAGGAGTTGTTTCTGGATGAGTTTCTCAAGAACTCTAAAATTTATTTATAAATTTTGAAAATCACTATTTAAAACATAATAATAATATTTTCCTATCAAGTACATGACAAGCATACTGATTTTATCAGAAGGGCCACGCCTCGCTGGCCCCACTTTGACACAGTAGAGTTCAGCACAGCTGCAAGCACCATGTACTTGATTCTGAGTCACCACCATCTCTGGCTGTCTATCTCTTAGAAGTTTTTAAATTATGTTTTGATATATATTAAGCTGTGGTTATAAGATATTTCGCCCCATATTAAATATTGCTTCTGCTGTCCTTATATTATAGATGCGATAATTTTCAAATTCTCATTTCTTCTTCATTATCAAGGAATAATAACGATTCTCACATAACCCTTGTTTCATTAAATATTGTTGAAATAGATTCTTAGCAGATTCCAAGTTTGTAGGTGGTTATAATATATAATTTCCATTCATATTCTCTTTTTATCCCCTTAATAATTCTACTTTTGGAAAAAGTCAACTATCTATTTAAACAATTACAAGAAACTGGTACCATCAAGATACCATGGGATATTCTTGTTTTCATTTTTAATCCATCTGAAAAATGTCAGTAAGTTATTTTCTACAAGTGGGTTAATACTAAACAATATACATCGCAACTAGTTTGTAGAGATTAATTACTAAAATTGGATGTCAAATTCGGCGCAGTTGGAAGGCTCCTGCCACAGTACGTCACAAATAATGGATCTGGTTGAGCCAACAGCTCAGGCGGTCCCAGGCATCCCTACTTTTGTTGCCTCAAGAAGTAACACCTGCTCCAGATGCACTAAAAATATTGAAAGGCTTCAAGCCCTTATTGTCGTCTAAACAATTTAGTTTGTTACCTCACATCTTCTAAATTATTTTCAGTCTCATCTTACCATTTGAAATATTAGATCCGTCCATATTTATCCTCTGAACTATTTTAATCTCTCACTTTTTAGTACCTAGCTATCACTTCTTTTTATTATTTAAATGAACCAAGACATGATTTAGACAGTTGGGTCTGAAGTTATAGTCCGTAAGGCAAAGTGGGTTCGAAAATAGTTTAGGGAGTAAAAAGAGACAAATTTATTGTTCATGTAGTAAGATGAGATTAAAAATAGTTCAAAAGATAAGAAGAGAGAGAAAGATTAGTTTATGGGGTAAGTATGTATTGAAGCCATATTTAAAACTAATCCTGCATGTGGGAGATGGAAAGAAAAAGGATTGATAGTCATTAATAATTACAGCTGAATTTATGAGTGGCAAAACTTGCAACTATGTTTCTATTTTATCATTTATTTACATCTCGGTACCTTGTGGTATCGTATAACTACATGGGTGACCTGGGTTTGTGTATCTGCACAAATAACTCTAAGATTACTAATTGAGGTTACACGGGTTACCCTAATCAACCTAAGATTACTTTCACCAAGGTTATATGTGTAATCTCAAAGTTATCCAGATAGATATACATATTTAAAAATCAACTGTATTTGTAATTAAACCATACCACAAGATATCGATGTAATTAACCTTTTTTTAAAGTAATGTTTCTACTCTATCATTAATATACTAGAAACGACCCCCCTACACAAATGGGAGACTTCTGAAAAGTCAAGCTTGACGATAAGACTCCATTTACTATATCATATGGTGGGGTCACAACCTAGTTCATCAAACGTACGTACATATGCCAAAACATGAGTGCTTAGTCAACCTCCCGCACCGCGGGAGGTTCCGAGCCACATATAGTGGAAGTAGGAAAATGAAAGTCATTTATCGCTTCTTAGGTGGCATCGAACCCCACGGTGAGGGTTTCGATAGAACTGCATTCCCAAAACATGGAGTTAGTAATACAAAATTGAAGCAGCTCTCAGGTTTGATAGAGCCTCAAGTGATTAGGTTAATTAATTTTGGCAAAATTATCGATGTTATATTTTATTAACCTATATGATACATTGATATATTTTCTTACTACGGCGATAATATGATATATTTGTGGACCACGGCAACAAATAACTCCATATTTTGGCTGGAGCCAAAATTCCGTCCAAATAGCTTATTGTTACATGCCCGACGTGGTTGCCAACATAGACAATAGTTGGGATCACTAAAATGAACCGAAGGAGGTCTTTTGCTCAAATTAGGACTCAAAAATTAGGGTTCAATTGAGGGTGTCCTGCTTCCTCCTAAGGTTAATTTGGTTAGGACAACAAAAATTAGGTTGAAGAATCCATCTTCAATTTCAGATGCCCTAACCAAATTAACTCTAGGAGGAAGAAGAACACCCCCAACTGAAACCTAATTTTTTTAGCTCTAAGTTGAGCAAAAACCTCCATTTCAGGTTATTTTAATGATCCCAACGATCATCCGACGGCAAACAATGGACGATGTGACCCACGTGCCTCTATTTGCTCGAATTTTGGCCCGAATAATAATGGGGCATTTTAGTAGGACCCTTTTTCAATGTGATTTTCTTTTCCCTACAACATTATGGTGTTAATATCAAAATTAATACTAATTTGATTTTTTTTCATCGCTAAATATATCAATTTGGTTATTTTTCCTATATAAAGTAATTCCAATTTGATGTTAAATTTTGATATTAATACTATAATATGGCAAGTGAAAGAAAAATTATCATATTAGAAATATGGTTCTACTAAAAATATCAACTGTAATTTAGCCATTTGGAAATATTTGGAAAAAGATCAATTTTGTAAAACCTGATCCTAATTTGAAGGTTTTGGAATGAACTATTAATTCCTAGGTATTTTCTAGGCTATAAGATTTCTAGATAACCTCCTAATGATTTGACAACTTACATGATTTTTAGATAACCTCCTACGTAATTGATAAATTGCGCTACTTTGAGGAAGCCCTTTTTTGTTGAGAATGGATAGAGCATCATAATGATGCTCCAGCCTGCTAAATTAACAAGAATGGTTGTTACAAAACTAGACCATATTCCCAGCTCCAAAAATATGGTCTTACTAGTTAAAGTTTTACATGTAAAACAAAATCCTCCATCCCCTTTATACAAACATCGAAACATAAAACTATCATAACAATGTTTTTCATCAAGTTTATACAAAGCTTCCACACAAACAAAGTAGATACTGAATTTTTCATTCTAAAACAACAACAGTACTCCTACCTACACCACCAGCATCGTGCCTGTCCATTGATGAAACCCCACTAGTAGCTCTGCTTCCTGTTCTCCTCCTAGCTGCACTTCTGTTCCTTTCCTACAATCGGAGAGTTCTAACAAAAATTATTTTGTGACCTAATCAGAAAGTCGAAAAATGCATAATCTTATTTAAAATCTCAAGAGGTCTCTTCTTTGTTTAAAGAAAAACTCTTTCATTACGCTCTCGCTAAATACACCATCTCAAAGCACAAATGTATATATCATGGTGTAAATTAGCCATACGATCATTTTTTAAACCCCAATTAAGCCATACAGAACTTAATGATTCCATTTTAAAATCATCAACTATTGCTAGTTTGAATTGTACTGATTCCCAAATACACTGGATAAATTGACAGTATATAAAAATATGTTCGTGTGTTTCCTCAGCCATTTCACAAAAACAGCATGTATTTTCAATTTGAACTTTTTTCTGTATAACATATCGTTAGTATTCAGTTTGACTTTCATAGCTAGCCAAAAGAAAATTTGACTTTGGAAGGAATTGAAAGTCTCCAAATGTTTGCGTTCAAACCTCAAACCTCCATCAATAAGGAAGTTGTAATATGATCTAAAAATGTGCTCTTTAGAGGACTCCAACAACCATTTTCTCTTACATGTTCCTTGAGACCAATCTTTGAATTAATGAAATTGTTAACTCATAAAATTGTGTCATTAAACCAGGTTAATTGTCTCCCAAAATGAATAATACGGATATATCTCCCCTACATCTCATTTCTACAGTTGAATTGTAGCATTAGTATCAGTTGTTAAAGCAAACAAAGTAGATTAAGTAGATGCCTTGTCCATTTATCAAGCTAGAATAAAGTATGATAGCCATCTCCTACTTTCACATGAGAATTGCACAACAAATCATCATAAGCCTTACAAATATTTCTCTAGAAAGGAGAGAATTTTTTCTATTCATATTTTGATATTGGAAAAAGTTCTATTTCATAGTGCTTATGTTTAATAATTTGTTTCCACATAACATTATTTTCATCAAACCACTTCCATAGCCATTTTCCCAACATTTCCTTGTTCATGATTCTAAGATCAATAACTCCTAATCCTCCACATTTTTAGGTTTACAAACCTCTCCCAATTGTACAAGATTAGAAGCATTCTTTTGTTCCATAGATCCTACCCATAGCACGGTTCTCATTCGACTAAGTTTTCAATCACCCAAGAAGGAAAAAGTAAAAAGAAAGCCAAACAATTGGCATTTGTGAGAGAAGTGAATTTAACAAGGCAATCCTACCCCTCTTGACAAACTTCTAACTTTTCAAACTACAAGTCTTTTGTCAAAATTTTTAATAAGAGGAAACCAATCCTTTCTTGACAATTTTCTAGGTCTAAAGGGGATTCCTAGGTAAGTAATTGGAAACTTACTACTCTTACAATTCATCATAGAATACAAATGTTGTTGTTAAGGCATGTTATCTTCTAAGGCAATGAGCATACTCTTATTGAAGCTAATTTTTAACCCTAATGCAAGTTCAAAGCTGTATACAACCAGTTTTAAAACTATCATATGCTCAATTTTTTATTTATAAAAAATCAATTTGTCGTCAGCATACTGTAAACAAATATTTTTCTGACTCATTTTATTTGGTCCCAATCCTTCAATCAAATTAGCTCCCATAGCTAAATGAGGCATTCCTGTAAAGGAATCAGTAGCAAGCACAAAAAGAAGGGGTGACAAGGGATCTCCTTGACGAACACCACTTTTAGATAAGATCCAATGACCAGGCTTTCTATTTAGAACTACTGCTGATAACCCCCCTTTTAAACAAAAAATGATCCATTTAAGCCATCTTTCTCCAAAACCCTTAGCTCTAAGGCAATCAATTATAAACTTCCAGTCTAGAATGTCATCAGCCTTGGCAAAGTCTAATTTTAATAAAATGCCTCCTAATTTCCTATTTAAAAAACAATCACTAATGATTTCTTGCAACAACAACCCCCTCTACTAAATGTCTGCCTTTAATGAAGCCAGTTTGAACTGGGTGAATTAGTAAACTCAATTTCAAGTTATGCATGCTTGTCAAAATTTTGGTAGTAAATTTGTAAATCACATTCAGCAAGCTAATAGGTCTGTAATCATTCACTGAAAGAGAGTCACTCTTTTTAGGTATCAGCACAATGTGAGCATAGTTAAGTCTACTAATTTCTAGCTTACACTCATAGAATTCATCAAAAAGCCTTTTAATATCTATTTTCACATTTTCCCAAAAAACTTAAAAGAATAAGGCTGGAAAACCATCAGGGCCTGGTGACTTATCACCATTCATATCAAACATAGCTTCATTGATTTCTTCTAAGGAAAAAAGAACTTCTAATTCATTAGCCCCCCACACAGAAACAAGGAAAATAGCATTCCAATCTAAAGCACATCTATTAAAAACTGCTTGATTAAAGACCTATTTATAATGCTCAAAGAAAAGTTGAGCAGTGCCCTCCTCAGATCCTATTTCCATATCATTTACCATTATTGAAGATATCTGGTTACTTCTTTTCCTACCATTAGCTAATGTGTCTTAGCTCTTTGTTTCCCCATCATTTCTTCTTGAGCTAAAATTTCATTTAATTGATCAGATATAAAGTATTTTTTCACTAATTCATCATCATTCAATTCTCTTTCCTCTTCTAAAACATCCATCTCCAATAATTTTTCTAATAAATCCGTTGCCTTCCCCCCACAGCTTATTTACTAGAGTCCCCCAAGGATGTTGTTTAAAATCCTGTCTAACTGACCAAGAACTAGAATTAGAAACTCTAACTGAGGAATTATCAAAAGTCTCACTCCCCTTTCTATCTTTAAACCAACCTCTTTGAGATGAATTTTGAGTAACCTCCTCCTCCTCAACGATTTTTTGGTTTTTATTCTCCTCCATTAAATTGTTCTCCACTATAGACATAATGAAAACTTCAATATTATACTGACACATAACCACAAACACGTTAAGTACTTTTGGTATGTCAATATATTCAAAGCATTTCACTAACAAAACAACATCAATAAAATTTAGTCTCTAAAGCTGTAAGAGGGTCCAATTCAAGTAACTCAGCAAAAGGTTTGACCATTAGCTCAAAAGATTCCTTATCCCAAATAAAAGGAGGAACACTCTTTAGCTTAATCCACATAAGTGACTCTCTAGACTCAGTAACACCGCCTTCCTTAGCACTCCATCTTCTAAATTTTATTTCATAGAATCGTAAAGAAATAATTACTATTTTTATAATCCCTCCATACTTCTCCATGGTTGTATTTTCACCAGCACTTCTCCATTAGTAAACAATTTTAAATCCCAATGCTTATTCATAGAAAATAAGCCCTCAAATCTAATTCAAATCTTTCAGAAGGTACATTACTTCCTTCCACAAAACTAATTAATCACAGCAAAATTTCTAAATTTTTAAAAACCAAAATTAGCAGCACCCACAAGTTTTAATATTGCACAAGACAAACGGGGTCTATCACCTGATACTTTTAGCTCTGCTTCAAGATCACCAAAATCTCTAGGTCCCTGATCAGAAAACCTTGGTATATTCTCCTGCATCTTTTGAACATCATCAGCAGATAGTAATGGTCTCTTTCCTTTATCTGTCACCTTTGATCCGAGAACCACATTAGGCTATGATGATTATTGAACTTCAGCCCTAGCTTCACGACGCCATTGCTATGGATTGGAATTAGGGTTAGGATGAAGATTGGGTGGGTTGGAATTAGGGTTAGGATGAAGATTGGGTTGTTGAAGAGGAACAGATTAAGAATGACCCAATTAGTGTTCGGATTAGCCCGATTAGGGTTAGGGTTAGAATTAGGAAAATGATTAGTGTTAGGGTTAGGACCCAAGCCACTTCCTCTTCATTGGTACTACCTCCCACCACCTCGAGCCCCCATCCCTCTTCCTCTTCCTCTTCCTCAACAAGTTTTTTCAACTGTATCCAAAACTATTACACCAAAAGTAAACTCTTGGCTTCCTACAATCCCTTGTCATGTGATTTGCTTCTCCACACTGAAAGCAAAGATGATTTTGTTGTATAAAGATCATCGAAAGCTTTTGGCTAGAAGATAAAATTTTACCTGAAAGCGGTGTGTAGGCATCAAAAATTGCTGAAGAACCTCAAATATGACTAAATTATGAGAAGATCGAAGGACAACGTCGACGAAATCTCAAGAAGTCAACACATGGGAAGATTGTGTCTCGCCACAAGGCGAGACACTTGTTTGTGCCTCGCCATGAGCGAGACATTGCTTGGTTCTCACAGACATTTCTTGTGTGTGCCTCGCCACTAGCAGACTTGATGTGTCTCGCTACTAGCGAGACTTGTTTGTGCTCGCCACCAGCGAGACATTTGTTTGTGCCTCGCCACGAAGCAGACACCTTGATGTGTCTCGCTATAGCGAGGCATCTTTTAGTGTCTCGCCAAAGGCAGACACCCGTAATACTTGAAACAAGCTCTTGAAGGGTCTAAATCAATGCCGATGGGGCCCACTTGACTTTATCAACGCAGAGACGCTCGTGATACTTTAATGGGCGGTTATATCAAAAAATACCACTAGGCGTGATTTTAGGGCATTTAATCGTGCCTAAAAGCCAAACCGTTACAACAAATTGAGGGACGACATCCGCCAGCTAGCTGGTAGGCGTTCTATCGCCTCGGGCCAAGGAAAGCCAAGATCGCTCGCCAGTGAGCGAGGCAGCCAGCCCAAGGCTAACTACAAATGTTGGGCACTTATGACACTTGTGTTTCTTCAGATGGCACATTTCCCAAAGGCTATAAATACCCCCTACATCCACTTGGGTGGGATCGGATTTGGCAATCGTGAGATCAAAAAATCGAGCTTTGCAAGGAGAGAATCCAAGCTTTCAAAGTTCAAGAACACGATCTACACGGAGATTCCTCGAGTTTAAGCTTTGACTTATTCTTGAGAAGAGTAGATATCTTACTTTGCTAAGATATTTGCTTAAGTTCTTGTTTCCTTTGAAGCATCAACTAAACCCCCGCCGATTCGACGACGCCTCTGGTGGTCCACGGACACGCGTCCCCATTACGTGCAAAGTCCCACGAAAATAGGAGATCTACACTTGTAGTATCTTTTGTTCGAAATGGAGAGAGTTATTTAAATTTCTTTTAAATGAAAGTTAAAGTGTAATTTTCTTAAGTTTTGTAATGGAAACGACAAAGAAATCAACTTTCGACCCAAACACGCATGCCCACAAGGAGCCAACGGTCTCGAGCCCGAGATCGTTGTGTCGCAGCCTTGCAAATATCAAGCCGACCTCATGGTCGATGGATTGGATTACTTCTTCGATCGCCAAGTTCAAAGAATATCTCTCCTCTTCCTCATCGAAGTCCTCACCCCGCAAAGATCGGAGGATCTCATTTCCTAAGAGGGAGGTTCGTTTGTTGGATGCAACGATTCTCGCTCGCTTGCACGAGGCGATTTCCTCTCAACAACACCCCGGTGGATCTCAAAGCCGGAGCTCGCCAAGTTGACTCCTATCGAAGAAGGAGTCATTCAACAAGATCTCAACCGCCTGACGAAGAGGGCTCGTGAGACAACGCCAAAGATGGCCCGACAACTTGCAAAGGCCATGGAATCAACAGACGGAGTTCATTACCACACGAACCGCGTGGATCGAGGCGCCGCCAGTTACAACGCCAACCTCAATCCGCCAACACCTCCCAAGAAAGAATGAGTTCTCGCCAAAAGGACCCGATTGACAAGGAAGGAGCGCCGCCAAAGCGCCGCGGCACGCTTGCCGTGCATCGCGGCCGTTGTTCGCAAGGCGCAAGAGTCAAAATCAACCGTGGAATCGACTCAAAATCACAAAGTTTGGGTCCCAAAGTCTACCTCAAAATCGCCTAGATATCTTCCTTCACCGAGATACTGAAATGCCAAGAAGACAGCTTTGCCGCTTCGCCAACAGCAGGTAAACCGCTCGCTCAACAGACAGCCAACCGCCACAACAACAGGTACCTTCCATGCCTTAGCAAAATTTGACTTTACTTTCATTCACTTCTCCTACGAGGTATCAACCGCTAAGTCGAAATCCGCAACTTGTTTAATCGCCGGTCCACAACAAAATAAAGGCAAGGCACCAATAAAGGACGTTTGAGTTACCCACCCGTAAGAGTCCCGAGCAAGCTGAAATATCTCGTGTCTCCGTAATTCCAATTGCATCTCGCTTTGAGCATCCCGCAAGGGTCCGCGAAAGTCTACTAAAGGGAAGAACTTGAGGCGTGTGATTCGTGAAGTCACGAGATGATAAAACACTTATGATCCATGCCAAGACAACCCGGATGAAGTTAAAGCGTCAAAGGTGCCTCCCAAGTCGAATGATCGGCCCCCAGAATGTGTCCTCCGGTTAAGAACGCGTTACACGGGGGTGAAAGTACAACCGGTGACAAGCCACATCAAGCTGTGTCATCGGTGGGGGTAACACACGAAGAAACGATTGATGAAATAAATTGTTCTTGCTCGTGTGCACAACTAATCAAGGCGTTGTTGTCGGGATGTGCTGTTAAGTCAAGCGCTCAACCACAAAGCCCGATTATTCGAGAGGCTTTCCTTGCCGGAACGGAAGATTTGAAGTCAGTCAAGGCGACCCAAGAAAGAAGATCGCCATCCGGCAAGCCAATTTCACGAAGTTACTATTAACATGGTAAATAAAGGAAAAAAGAGGCAAATGATGAAGATCCAACTTTACCCACGGAGGAAGAGTTAGCTCTGGATTTCCCGAAGAATGTCCGGTTGCAATTCGAGCTACGGCGCATTGACTATAGAAGAATGCATGAAGGAGAGTCATCGAAGATGAAATTTCGGCGCTGCTCGACAATAGCTTGAGGCGATCTTGTTTCAAGTATGAGTCATCACCATAGGGAGGCTTTTACCATTACTCGGCGTCACGGCTCAAATGTTACAAGAAGCCTTAGCCAAGCAAAGAGAAGAGCTTAAGGCGAAATGAGAATAGAGATGGAGCTAGCCATGCAGCGGATGAGAGTTACAAACCCATACGGTTGCACAACACAGGTCGATCAACGGCTGGATCTAGTTAACAAGGTGGAGCTATCAATCATGATGCCCATAATGTCGAAGACGATGATTGAGGAGATAGATGAACACATTTATGCCGATAAACCTCCTAAGAAAAGTTCGTTTACCCAAAGGAAATGTTCCAATTCCTCTTCAGGAATCATCAAAAACAAAGGCGGTGAAAATGAAAAGATGAAGGAGCTTGAAGGCAAAATTAATGCTTTAATGTACGCTCCACGAGGTTAAGAGGACCCGCATCCGTGTCCATATCAGAGAGTGGGATTCAATCCCTTACCGCCCGAAATTCGGTTTGATTAATTTCACACCTTTTGGCGGGAGGGTTCGCCTGACGCGATCTATTTCAAATCTCACTTGGGGTGATCTCGGAAATGAGCCTTTGATGATTCGGTCATTCGTCGGTACCCTTGAGTGCCTGATTGGTATCGAAGACTCAAAGTGGGAGCATTAACTGTTGGAATGACATGGAAAGCTCTTTTCTCGTAACTTCTTTGATGATGACGAAGTTTCCATTGGAACTCTCCTAGGCGAAGCGAGAAAGATGGGGAGACAATTGACACCTTCGTTAAGCGTTTCGCAATAAAGCTATAGTGCGAGATCCATTCTTGAAGAGTTCATATTGAAGACTTGCCACAACAATCTTTCTATAGAATTGTTGGAAGTCATGGGGTTACACCAACCACTTGGAAGGAATTGAAACTCAGCGGTGAAGAAGCGAGCGGTTCATCGGGAGGAAGAAGAAGAGAGGTGAACCCTAGCGGTTCCCTCAAGCGAATTTTGTGCCCGTGGCAAAGGAAAGCAAGCTAATCTTTGAAGCAAATCGGGCATTCAACAGCAACAACAAAGCGTCTAGCGGCAGCAACATAATTGAGGTTTCAACAAAAACCTCAAGAATTGAAAGGCTCGGATGTTAGGTTCCAAAAGAGCTATACTTTCAAAGAGGAAGAAGTGCGAGTTATCTTCAAATACCTCTTGGATAACAACAAGATCAAATTGCCTCAATCACAAATCAGGAGGCTAACAAGACCTCGGACCAAATATTGTGCGTACCAGAAGGGTCCATCATCCGACCAAGAGTTGTTTTGTTCTTAAAGACAAAATTCAAGCTCTAATCGATCGGGAATCATAGCGGCGAAGAAGGAGAAGAAAGTTGGTTCAAATATGGTGGCTATCAACTTTGGATCTCTATATGTCATATTCTGAGAAGATTGTCCACGAGGTTGAAGTTAAAGCTGTTAATGATGATCCACATGGGCAGCGTCGAGAAAGGGTTGGTACCATACCACGGCTCCTAATGGCGAAGTACTTTGGATTCATCGGATCTTCTTCAAGATGAGCAATGGGCGGGGTCTTCTTCAACAGTCAAGCGTAAAGGCAAGCTCACGTGCTCATATTTCGCAATTAGGAAGGGTGGCGAAAAAGCTCCAATTCTTTCGTCATCGAAAATGAACATGAAGTTCTGCGTGAAGGTAACCCGGCTTATGCTACGTGGGCATAAATTGATTATCAATACCCGAAATTCGATTCGAATGCCAAAACTCTACGGGCGGGGTGGCAATGACTCCACCTACACAATCCAGCGGCGAAGTAGCCAAGGAGGATGCAACCAGCGAAAGAGATAAATAACCTCAAGAGGTGCAAGTCCGAGATCCGATTTAATCATCCGATTAGGAGGGACAAATCGGAAGTTACGGCTCATCATATCGTTTGGCGTTATGACCCGGTGGCCAACATTCGAGGATAACTCTTCTGAGTTACTACGTCTTTCTAAAGAGACTAGAAGCCTTACGAGGAAGCTTTAGGCGATTGAAGCTTTATCACTCAAGTCAAGCGGGTTAGGAGAAGACCGAACAACGCAACTTGGCGGCAACACAATTCCCTTGCATAACCTTTGCAGAGGATATGCGGTGAAAAATTCAGCATGGCGGGCCATTATACTTCACGGGTACATTGGCTCGATTAACGTCAGCGAGTTCAAGTTGATCACGGATCTGCGGTCGGCATTATGCCACTCCGGTTGATGTATCATCTTGGAATCCGGCTAGCAAGTTGGCTTCTACAAGCCGCGGTGATTTATGGATTTAATACGGTGCGGTCCGACCCTTGGGTAAAATCGGGATAAAGTGTCGACTTGGAGATCTCAAATCTGAGGTTACATGTTATGTAATCGATCACGAGACTTCGTATAACTTACTATTGGGTGGACCTTGGATCCACGGTAGCCTTATAGTCCCATCCACATTACATCGATGCTTGAAGTATGTCGACGATAATGTGGTCAAAGGCGATGATGCGGATAAGCAACCATTCAAGGGGTTAGAAAATTATTTCTTGACTCTCTTTTGTATGGTCTTTGAATCCGATCTTGAACCATCGGCCGAGTGCGGACAGCGGTAATGAAGGCGTCGAGGGCGGGCTTCGATGGATAGACTTTGTATTTAATAACATCGAACCTCTTATGTCGATCTTGGCGGATCTGAATCGTCGGGGAGAAAGTTATGCTGGCGGCTTCTTAGATGAACATATAATAAATGGCGATTTAGAGTATGTACATAGTGTTGATCTTATGTCACGGTATTGTATAGGGATCATGATGTACATGTACGCTCGTCGTTGGTGAAGAAATGCCTTCAAAGTTCGGCGGGATCAACATTCCTCCTTCCTTTGAAAGATGCAAAGCAAACAATCTTTGGAAAAGGAAAATCTCCACCACAAGATTATTGTGAGGAATGCGAAGATAGCGGCGATCCGTGCAAACATTTTCCAAATATAGTTCACAAAGCGCCATTACATGAAGAAATGGGGATATAACTTTGTACGGACCGGTCTTGGCCGGACGGTGTTGGATTCGCCTCGACCCTCTCATATTAGAAGGAAAGCCCGTCGTTATTATGAATATAAAAGGTGCGGGCTATGTTTCTTCATCCTCGGCGAATCTTTGTTGGCAAATTGATGATCATGGCTCATTCGAGATTCTTCGACTTGGGATTGGATTTTAGTCTTGGCGAAGTGTTCAGGGGCTAATGTCAATATGACCACAATAAGTCCTACGGTCGAAGAAGATGATTATTTACGAATGGGAAGACCCTTGGACTTTCCATCTGAATATTGATTCGTGATAGGTTTGAACAAAGAGCCTTCTTGAAGATATAGTTGTTCAAGTTAATATGGGTGATGAATATAATCCGAAACCCATATTAGGTGAGTGGTAGTCTTCCTCGGAAGAAAAGAGGTTGATTTCTCGTTAGAATATATTGATGTATTAGCACGGAATTATGAAGACATGCACGGCTTGATCGAGAGTAGCGGATGCACTTAATATCAAACGGAGTCTAAACTGTGAAACAACAATAGCGAAGACTTAGTCCACGGATCATGGAAGCAATCGTAGCTGAGGTTAAGAAACTCATAAAATCGGGTTTAGATGGGGAAGAGCAACATCAGTTGGTGGCAAATATTGTCCCTGTTCTAAAAGAATGGGACAATTAGAATTTGCATTGACTTGAGAGATTTAAATATGGCATGTCCAAGGATGATTTTCCACTCCCCATCAGATGTCATCATAGACAATACGTGCGGGTTTGAAAGAATGTCATTTATGGGCGGGTTTTAGGTATAATCAAATTAAGATGCACCACGGCGATGAAACATACCTCATTTGGGGCCTCTTGGCATCTTTTGTTATCCGTTATGCCCTTCGATGAGAAAACCGAGCACTTATCAGCGGCGATGATAAATATTTTTGAAGATTATCTAAGGAAGACCGTCGAATGCTATGTTGATGATTTAGTAGTGGCAGGGATAAGAGTGATCATATTAAAGATCTGGGGCGGTATTTGAACTTATCGCGGTCATCAATTGAAAATGAATCAACTAAATCTTTCACAGGAATGGCGGTGGTAAGTTCCTTGGTTTCGATCAGTCCGTCAAAGGGAATTCATATTGATCTGATAAGGTGAAGGCGATTAATGAGTTACAACCCCAAAGAATCTCAAAGAACTTCGAGAGGGTTGCAAGGGAGATTGGCTTACATAAGGCGGTTTATTTGAACCTTGCGGGCAAGTGTCGGCCGTTCTCCAAGCTAGCGAAGGGTGTTTCATTCATTTGGGATGAGGCTTGTCGAAGGCATTTGAAGATATTAAAATATATCTATCAAATCCTCTGTTCTCGTCGCATAAATCGGAAAGGCGTTCTTGATTTACGTCGAAGCGACCAACCATTCATTAAGTGCTTTATTAGCACAAGATGATGATAACGATCCGCGAACAAGCGGTATACTATTTGAGTCGGACAATGGTGGTGCTGAATCCGATATCGATATCGAAAGAATGCAGCTTTGGTATTTGCGGTTCGAGAAAATGCGTCATTACACAGTCGGATGACGATACATGTCATCTCGGATGTTAACCCAATTCGGTATTCATGACACAACCGGCTTCTTTGAATTGGCGATTAGCGAGATGGGCATTACTCCTTTGCAATCGACATCCACTTCAAGCGGCGAAGTCGTGAAGGGACAAGCGATTTCGCGATCTTCTTTTACGCGACCGTCAAAGATAAAGCTATACTTTATGAAGATTTACGATGAAACCTCTGAAGTCAATCACACTTCTCATGAATATGTGTGGCAATTATACTTCGGCCGGGCGTCAACGCAATGATATGGCGAGTGCTCACGGATGTTCTAAGATTTACTGCGGTCGGAGTTGTCTTAGTTTCCCGGAGAAACATGTGATACCTCGGGCTTATTCGCTGACTGAACCGTGCTCTAATAATGTGGCCGAGTACAATGCGCTACTTATTGGACTCAGTTTTGCGAAAGAGCTGGGGGTCGAATATCTTGAAGCGTTCGGGGATTCCCAACTCATAGTTAAGCATATTCGCGGAGACTATGAAGTTAGAAATCCGGATTTGATCCCATATCATGAAGTGGCAATAGTGATGGCAGAATCATTCAGAAGCTTCTTCATCGAATATATACCACGGCTTCAGAACGCTTATGCCGATGCGTTGGCAACACTGGCTGTTTCATTGGCACAACCCCCTCAAACAGAGCAGTTCGTCACTGTGAGGACACACCAACTTTTCATACCAGAGTACATTTTGGATGTCAAGGAAACACATGCTACTTCAGCGGGACTCGAGCTTGAGATTGCGCTTTCTATTATAGATTATGTCTTACGCGGTATTTTACAGGAAGATATAAAAGAAAGAGTCTATCAGAAGAAGAGCACGAGATTCTACTACTAGCGACATCTCGAACACTTTATCGTCGCGTCACGATGGATTGTTACTCAGATGTCTTTGACGAGGCGAGAAGAGGCTTAAAGGCATGGCGGTTTGCGTGTCAACGGGTAGAGTTGTTAGGCTGGGACAGAAGGTTGGCTAATATCGCGAAGACGTGTCATCGCGGCCGTGTCAAATACATGCAAATTACATGCATCGAGCGAGGAAGATCTACACCCGTCAGCTACTTCTTGGCCATTTGAAACATGGGGAATGGATGTGGTAGGACCCATATTTCCCCCATCGGCAAAAGGTGATCGCTTTATTTTAGCAATTACCAACTACTTCTCTAAATGGGCTGAAGCAGTTCCGCTCAAAGAAGTCAAGACGAGTACTGTCATCAAATTCATTAAAGACCATATTATTTATCGATATGGTGTTCCGAGGCGAATTGTGCATGATAACGGTCCTCAATTTATCAGTAATGCCTTCGTCAGATTCTGCGGTAAATTCAGAATCCAAGACGTTTCGTCCACAGCTTATAATCCCACTGCAAATGGTTTAGCTGAAGCCTTTAATAAGACTATCATCAAGATCTTAGCAAAGCTAGTCAAAACCATAAGCGATTGGGATGATAAGCAGTGGCTCTTTGGCGTATCGCACCGGTTCGAACAAGCGGGATTCACACCATATTCCTTGGTATCACGGATGTGAAGCTGTTTTGCCTTTAGAATACAAATTCCGTCGCCGTGTAGCCCTTGCGGACGAGGATGACAGCGACGAACAACATCAAAAGCGTCTTGAAGAGCTTGAGGTGTTAGATGAAAGCGCAGGAGCTCAACAACAATTGAGTTATATCAAGCGAATTTCCAAAGCCTTTAACGAAAGTCAGCATCGGAGTTTCAAGGAAGAAGACTTGGTTTTCGCCCGTCCGTGATGATTCTTAATTCTAAGAAGAAGGCAAATTCGGCCTAAATGGGAAGGACCGTTTATAAATGATACGGTCTACTCAAATGGAGCATATATTGATCACTCAAGATGGTGACAAGTTAATGATGCCAATTAGCGGAAAGTTCACGAAGATATATTATCCCTAATGTATTGGGATAATCGTTTCGCACTATTAAATGATTAGACTTGTGAATAGTTACATTCACTAAGTTCTGTTAACTGAAAATCTTAAATGATTGAAGCCCGAAAATATTAACACCTATTATTAATTTCTTTCATGAATGAGGTTCGTTTTAAGCCTCAAGAAAACACACAACGGGTTCGTTTTAAGCCTCAAGAGAAAACACTGCGGCGAGGGAGTTTTAGCCCCAGAGAAAACACACAACGGATTCGTTTTAGCCCCAAGATAAAACACAACGAGGTTCGTTTTGCCCCGAAGACACAAGCGGGTTCGTTTTAGCCCCAAGAAGACACAACGGGGGTTCGTTTTAGCCCCAAGAAGACACAATTCGAAGTTTATGTATTCATTACAGGCTGGTTATATTAAATCTCGCCTATTTATGCGTAGTAGGTGTTATTCTGTCCTTAATCGGGGAATAAGTCAAATCTAACCTGCGCCGCCGGGTAGTCAATTCCGTGATAATTGATAAAACCTATGTATTCAATATCATAGCACAAAGTCTAAAAATTTATTCTTTTAGCACAACGTTATATGTAGAGCGGACTTAGATAATCTACATACTAGCCCAACTCAAGCGGTAGTTGGTAAAGGCATATCAAATCCGTTGAAGAGGGTTTGCCAAAAATCCTATGAAATTATGTTTATTTGTTCAAAAGAGAATAGATGGAACATAATAAAAGAAATTTTATTTCATGTAAAAGTGAATTACAAAGTGTTGGCAAAAGCTAACAAAAGTGTTCTATGGAGATAATTGATGGCCAGTTAGTTCTTCTAATTACGAGTTGACTGATATTTTTCTTCTAATTCTCTCGAGAAGGGCTTTTGAAGCATCGTTGAGAGTTAGAAGTTGAATGATCTTCGATCGGTTCAGAGATCTCATCGGGCCTTCTTCAATTGCTCGGCTAATTTTGGCGAGTCTTCTCACGGTGGCCGTCGATCTTCAAAAGCGTGAGCCTCTTGCATCTTCAAAGCCTTCTTCAGGCGAGCAATCTCAAGATCATCGCCTCTCTGAGCGGATCAATTCGGCATTGGCCTCATTCCGCTATGTAGATTGGCCCTTATGCGTTGATTGGGCTTGCACTTCTGTAGCTCTTCTTCAGCGACCTTTGCTTAACCTCTCGAGCTTGCATGATGGATTCAACCGAGAAATGTAAGAAGAGGCACCTTGGGACCGTAGTAGTTGAAGCTCTCTAATTCTTGCTCTAATTGAGCTAAGTCTTACGTGATAGAGTCCTTCATCGAAAAGCCCTCTTCCTTATGGGCCACCTCGTCGATCAAGAAGCGTTTGAAAGAACTAAGAGAAAGCCCTTGGTTGTGACTTTCGATAACATTCTTGATGAAAGATGAACCCTTCGAGCTCGCGTTTATCACCGCCTTCTCGGGATCATCGACATCAATCGCCTTGATCGTGTCATACAATCTTGAAGAAGGCTATAGAAGAAGAAATGTTAGTTTCGAAAATCTTAAATGCTTAAACTTTAGTGAGAAGCAAAATTGGGAGATGTCGATCTGGTGGAAGATCCTCCGGAGGTATTATTTCCACTCATGAATCCGGCTTGGGAATCACAGGAGTTGATTCAATTTCAGGTTGGATAGCCGGTAGCCCAGGTTGGATGATAAGACTTCCAACCTGAGTTGTTTGCTCCATAGTTGGTTGATCGGCCGTGAACCACGGCGGTCGGGTTCGGCTTGAGTAGTTGGTGGTCGGTTGAGCGAGCAAACTCGACAGCGATTGATACAATAATGGACTCGGTTTGGGAGACGTTCAGTTGAGTTTCGAAGCCGGGAATCGGAGCCTGTTCTACGATAACGGTGGCAATGGGATCTACAAACAAAAAATATCATTAAGTATCAAATGTCGATGAAATGATTAAGAAGATTGGAATTATAAAGCGCAAACCTGCGGAAGAGCTGATATCCACAAGAGATTTCTTCTGAACCTGTTCCGACAATATCTCTTCAATCAAAGTGTGATCAGACTTAGAAACGGAGATCATCTGACTTAAGCCTTGTTGGGCGATTCCTCGAAACCCTCTTCGTATGGGGCTCGGTTGCATTGGTTCTTCACCTATGGCGGCAATGACACATACAGAGTGTTGGTAAATGGATATTAATGTATACTAAAAAAATAGTATATGTGCATACCAGAGATCAATTCTGCAGGTTCAGTTGAAATTCCCGGTGCCTCACCTAAGATGGCCCCTCCTTCCGCTTGTTCTTCCACTACTGAAAACGCAATGTGTTAGCTTTTCAATATGGAGAAAGATCTGTGAAGTGGGCTTCATACCGGGAGTTGGCTCAGGCTGACTAATGCTTGCGCTCATTTCTTGGAATTTTTCTAAAAGAATGTGAAGCGCGTTAGCAATAAGTGGAGGAACCAACTCAGACTCTTTCATGATTACGATGCAGCCATCGGATGAAATGGTGGTACTACAGGTACCCTCGGCAGGAGGGATGTCAATGTCGGCGCGGTAGTGGTATCGGGGCGTCGATCCATAGCCGGCGTTGGTATCGTCGGTAGGGATCCTCATAAGTGAAGCGCTCTTGGAGAGAGGTTCATTTGGAACCTCGCCTTCTTCAAATAAGTAAAAATGGAATAATTAATAATCATAGGTGAAATGGTAAAGTCGAGATGATGAATCTGAGTCATACCTTCTCTTAGAAGCAGAAAATCGGTGTCTATCGCCTCGAGGAGTTGGGGATTTTGGGGATCTTATGCAGCGAGGCCTATGTGCGACCTTCTTAATGCGCATTAATGCGGCGATAGAAGCGGAAGTATGAGCGATCGGTGATGGGCGAGCCCTCTTTGAGTATAAGCTCGGGCGTTTCTTCTTCTTCTTCTTCTTCTTCTTCTTCCCTGTTTACGAGTCATCGGTGGGGTAAGTAAAACGACCTGGCCCGTTTCAAGGGCGCCGGAGGAGGCGGAACACGAGGAAGGGTTTGTTGGTACATCCGTCGGTGGAAGCGGCGGCGATAGCACTACTAACTTAGCTCCAATTGAACCTCTGTTTGGGCCGAATAGTCGTTTCTTCTTCTTGAAGTGTGGGTGTATAATCAAATTCCTCTTCCTCACTTTCTTCTTGGGCGACCTTCTTCTTGCCTTTTGATTTCTTTGAAGGTCGAGCTCGTTTGGGGAAGCGGGTTTGGTGTAGGTTCTTTGTCATGTTCTACTTCGTGGGAGCATTAGGCTATGATAGCCATTTGCGGTATAGGAAAGTCATCTGAAGCTTGACCGGCGTGAGGAGACTAAACTTGGCATTGGTGCGCGGCTTATGTTCCAATACGGTGGCGAACTTCAATAAGACCTCCATGAGTCTTCATTCCTCGATTTGGATTCGATGTAGATCGATCGTGGCCAGAATTGAGGAGAAGCGGCAAGGAAAATAGGGCTCGATGTCCGCGAATTCTTCACGGGAAGATCGGGTAACCAATCACGAATGTTCATTAGCCATCGGAAGCAACCAAGATCGAATAGTTGACTCCGCTAGGCCAGCAGTTGTAGGCGTTAAAATTGCTTATCGATGCGAACAAGACTTCGTGGCGGTGGGTCGACAACGGCGACCCATCCGAACCGCGACCAGGCGCTAGCGGGGTTCGCATACAAAAGCGCATAAGCGAGTCGGCGAGCATGAAGTGGTCGACAAAGGCGTCTGGTCGACAAAGCGGCGTATCGTGGAATAAACCCGATGATGAAGTTCGGGCGAGTTGACTAAACTCAAGCGTCGGCGAGGCGGAATCAACCGTACTTAGTCCATCGATGCAAGCGAGCGTTTGAGCCATGAAAGTTGATGGTGCGGACTCAAACACTTGGCGACATCAGGAGCAAAACTAAGCCGGAAGAATAGAATCGCGAGGCTTGGCCCAGCGAGACGGCGGAGGAACCTGAAGCGGCGAACCTCGGCCAATGGCCAGGTGGCTCGGCCATCATGGCGGGCCAGAAGTGGCTCGGCCCACTTGGCCGAAACCACCGGCCATTTGGCCCAGAGGTGGCTTCCGGCACAAATGGCCGAAACCGCCGAACACCCTATTGTATAAATATGGGGTCTTGATGGTTCAAGGGGGATTTTTGGGATTTTGGCGGGACTTTGCTGGGATTTTGGAGAATCTAGGATTTCTTGACATTTGTGAGAGAGTTCTCGGCCGTCGGCGTCTGAGTCGAGCAAGCGAGCACAAGTCCATTCAACGTCGGATCTACAAATCGCGGTAAGCGAACCGAATCGGCTGAAACGGCTGTGTGATTTCTCCTAGTAAATCTCACCGCTCGGCGATCCTCTCGCCGTGAGTGTGATCCCGGCGATCCTCTCGCCGTGAGTGTGATCCCCTCGAGCCGTTTCCTTGTGAAGCGAGGCCCCTTCCGTCTGTAGTTCGAGAACCGGGTTTCCACGGATCGAATTGCGGTGGTCCGCAGACGAATAAAAGTCCGACCGGCGAAGAACCCACCTGCGAGGATCCGTATAATAGAGATCCGGCGTTTGTTCGAGAAAAAGTTGTAATTTTCATTTTCATTTATGCGCCTTAAAATAAAGGCATTTCTTTTGAATTTTGTTGTAGGCCAGCGAAGGCATGCTTGAATTCAACAAGCAATGAATAACAAAGCAACTTTCCCCCGAACAAGGCGACCACAGTGAAGACAGCGGCTTCAACGAAGAAGCGTCGTGCATAGCGGATCGATCCGGTCATCGAGGAGAGTCGATGCAATTCGACCAACGAAGTTCGAGGCTATCTCTCCTCCGTCGAGATCCACTCTCCCCGCAAGTCCAGATGGTCTCGCTGCAAGGAAGACCCAATCTGTCTCCAGTCGGGCGAGAAAATCCACCACCACGCCCGTCGGGGCTACGGACAACGGTGGTTCCCGACTAACGGCGGCCAAATCTTGAAACCCCTATCTTTCGAGTCGATTCCGCTAATGGCGTCGTGACTCTCTCAAAGAGAGCCCATCGAGGCGGCGTCGGTGCTGGCGAAACAATTAGCCGGGCAAAAGAATCAATGGATGGGGTCGCTATGGCGGATCTAAGATCCAAGTTGACTTCGAGACTAAAGTCACGAGATGTGCCCGATTCCTACAGGCGGCAACAAGCGAATGGGTCGAGTTAAACGGAACCGTTCTACACTTCGAGGCGTATCCGGGCGCCGCGCTCCTCGCACAAGCCGCAGGCTTTGGTGCAACAAACCCGAGTTGAAGAAGAGGCTGACCAAAAGTCGTCAACAAATCGGCTGGTTGGAAACCCAAGTCGTCGAGGCTTCAACTCCGGCGAACCCGGCATCAAGCCCTCCGCCCGGGGCCAACTCTGCTCCGTGCTCGAGATCGGAAATTGTGAGCACCTCAACAAAAGTGGTATTGGCGAAGCTACCTCGGTTATGCACCCAAACTTCAGTGAAGCCAACTCTACGCCCACGACCAGCGGGCTTACCGTTAAGGATCGCCTAGGTCAGCTAAAGGAATCGCGGGTCACTCGATGAGAGGGAGTCGCACCCACAAAGACAAGAAGAAACCTGCGGCTTCGCAGGGCTTCAAATCGAAGTCGAGAGCGTCGAAGATTCACACTTTGGCGTGCATGTGACGAGTGACTTATGAAAGGCCTATTTTCTCTCGAAGGAGGCGGCTCTCATCGGCGATGACAGCGTTATCTGGGAGAAGTCGTGCCTGACACCGCGATAGGTTGCTCGGTATTCATCTTAGGCAGTTGTACTATCGTCTTTGGGGATGCAGTAAATCGAAGAGGCGCCCCGAACCAAACATGCCTTGCTTGTGCTTTCAGCTGATCAAAGCGGTGTTATCGGAGTCAAAGCTGCGCTAAAGCGACTCGGAAAAACGTCGGTCTTTGATAGGCTTCGGCACGAGAATGCTCGAACAAGTCAGGCAGCGCTTAAAGAAGAGAGCCTCAGGCGATGAATTGCGAGTGTTACCATCAATATGACCAGGCGGAGGGGCGTCATCGCGTGCGTTCGGGACATCATAGCGAATGGCTTCGATGCGGTCGGGCTGTTAAACGACAATGCTCGCAAGATGCAGAAGGATTACCCTCGGATGATGAAGTGTCCGGATCGGATCCGCAATGGCTTCAGATAATACAATTTCCGGCATAGGACAACCTCGTGGCGTTCATGATTAGCGGAACAAGTGTCCCGAATGCTTGAAGGCCTAACCAAGCAAAGGGATAACTTTAAGCTCGAAATGGAAGCTGGCCATCGTGAGATGAGAGCAATGCATGACCGCGAATCCGCGCGATAATGAACCGCCAAAGCGAGCAAGTCGTCGCAATAATGTCAAACAGAATAGCGACACGGACGAGAAGGAGGCGAAATGTAGATGATCATCTTTGCTTTCGGCAAAATGCTAGCGATAACTGCAATCGTTCCTCCCAAGTCTACGAGCGGGCGTAGGAAAATGAGAAAATAAAAGACCTCGAGAGCAAAATCAATACTGATTTCGGCTCAAGAGGTAAAGAAAACGGGTATACCATGTCCCAGGAGTGGGAATCAATCATTATCGGAAAAATTGACCTCATCAACTTCGCCGTTTGTGGAAGGGATCACCCACTCGACACTTGATCTACTTCAAGTCTCATCTAGGAGTTATCTCGACAATGAGCCTTGATGGTTTGGTCATTCGTTGGCACCGCCGTTGGAGCGCCTTGATTGGTACCGCCGATCTCAAACCGAGGGCGTTAATAGGCTGGGATGATATGGAGACCATGTTTCTCACCAATTTCTTCGGCGATGACGAAATTTATCCATGGTCTTTGTTGGACGAAAGCGAGAAAAAGAGACTTGATGGATAACCGTCAAGAGGTTGAAATAAGGCAATGAGCTAGGGATCCGATATGGAGGAATTCATCCTCGGACCTGTCACAACAACTATGCGATAGATGTGCTTGAGCAGCGATGGGGACGGCACCATCTATAGCGTGGAAGGACTTGAAGGTTAGTGGGGAGCAAGCTAAAAGGTTCCTTAGGAGGAAGAAGCGAAGAGCCGGGGTAACAAACCGAACAAAGCGATTTTGTGCCGTGAGGTAAAGCGCCGGCAAAGTCGTGAAGGCGCCAATCAAGCGTTGGTACCTTACAGCAGCGGCCGCGGCAGCGATGCACCATAGCAAACCACCGACCTCAATTAAAGCCAACGACTCAAAATCGAAACCTTCGGTTTGAGGTTTCCCAAAGACTTACTGCGTTCAGGGCGAGGAGGTCGAGGAATCTTCAAATACCTTACGAAAACAACAAAATCCGGTTGCCCCAATTGTAAACCAAGAGGAGGCAAACAGGTTCTGAATCTAGAATGCTAGCTTATCACGGGCGGTACATCATCCTACAAAGTTACGCTACCATCTCAAGGACAAGATTGAGGCCTTGATGCGATGTTGGAGTCATTACTCCAAAACCCTCTAAAAGAAAAAGGTGGGAGCAAATCACGGTCTCTATAAGCGGATCAGTTCCTTTGGATTGGTTTCCAGAGCACGGTCGTGAAAGTAGGAATGAAGATGGTGAATGAGGATCCTCACGGACAGCGTGAGAAGGGGCTCATCTGCACGACGGACAAATGGAGAAATCCTTTGGGTCCTACGACTTCTTTGGAAGGCGTCGATGGACTACATCCTGACCAAAAAGAAGTCTAAGGAAAAGGCAAACTATGCCATGCAGCTTGGCAATTCGAGAAAAGGGCGATGAAGAAGTGGCGACTTTCGGTTTTACGAAGAGCATGAGGTCTTTGCCACAAGGAGGCGGACCGCGAATCTGACTACAAGTATCAGGAAAATCGAATCAAAGCAAAAGGCTGTATTGGGCTGGGGGTGGCCACGACCCTCTCACTCGAGCGAGAGAAAGGACAACGACAAGCAGTTGCTAAAAGAAAAGTAAAATGAAGCAAGGAGAAACAACCTCGAGTCAGGAAGCTCAACCCAAGCGTCTCGATTCAATGCCCGTTGTGAGGATAGGCAGAACGTGGAGCTCTCCATATCGCTTTGATGTCATGGCCCAATTGGCAAACATCCGCTAGAATAACTCTCACGAGTTGCTCCGGTGTCGAAGGAGACGGGAAGCCTACAAGAGGCTCTAGGCGATTGAAGTCTTTCTCACCCAGTTGAGCGAGTCGGAAGAGTCGGCCCAGCGGTGCAACCTTGCGGCTGAAACACTTTCCTGCATTACTTTTACAAATGAGGATATGCGGGCGAGGGATTCCAACACGATAGGCGCTATACTTCTGGGGTATATTGGCTCGGTTGAAGTTAAGCAGGATCCAAGTCGATCCGGGTTCCCTGTGAGCATCATGCCCTAGCCTCATGTATCACGCGGAATCCACGCGATGGCCCCAGCATCACGCGGTAAAATCGGATAAAGGAAATGCTTAAAGTCGAAGTCACGCTATGTGATTGTGCCAGACTTCCTATAACTTATTGTTAGATGTGCTTGAAGCGATGGGGGCAGCACCATCTATAGTGGAAGGACTTGAAGGTTCGTGGGGAGCAAGCTAAAAGGTTCCTTAGGAGGAAGCGAGAAAGAGGCCAGCCGGTAACAAACACGAACAAGCGAAATTTTGTGCCGCGTGGCGGTAAAGGCGCCCGGCAAAGTCTGTGAAGCGCCAATCAAGCGTTCAGCTGCAACCACAGCAGCGGCCGCCAGCGATCACCATAGCAAACCGCGGCCTCAATGAAGCCAACGACTCAAAATCGAAACCGGTTTGAGGTTTCCCAAGACACTTTCGTTCAGGGCGAGGAAGTCTTCAAATACCGAAAACAACAAAATCGGTTGCCCCAATTGTAAACCAAGAGGCAAACAAGGTTCTGAATCTAAATGCTGGCTTATCACGGTACATCATCTACCTAAAGTTGCTACCATCTCAAGGACAAGATTGGAGCCTTGATGCGATGTTGGAGTCATTACTCCAAAACCCTCTAAGAAAAAGGTGGGAGCAAATCACGGTCTCTATAAGCGGATCAGTTCCTTTGGATTGGTTTCAGCAGACACGATCGTGAAAGTAGGAATGAAGATGGTGAATGAGGATCCTCACGGACAGCGTGAGAAGGGGCTCGTGCAGCACCACGACGGCAAATGGAGAAATCCTTTGGGTCCACGACTTCTTTGGAAGGCGATCGATGGACTACATCCTCGACCAAAAAAGTCTAAGGAAAAGGCAAACTATGCCATGCAAACAATTCGAGAAAAGGGCGATGAAAGTGGCGACTTTCGATTTTACGAAGAAGAGCATGAGGTCTTTAACAAGGAAGCGGACCGCGAATCTGACTACAAGTATCCAGGAAAATCGAATCAAAGCGCAAAGGCATTTGTTAGAGGCGGGGTGGCCGACCCTCTCACTCGAGGCGAGAGAAAGGACAACGACGCAGTTGCTAAAGAAAAAGTAAGTGAAGCAAAGGAGAAACAACCTCAGGTCAGGAAGCTCAACCCGGCGATCTCGATTCAATCATATGAGATAGATGTCTCATATCGCTTTGATGTCATGGCCCAATTGGCAAACATCCGGCTAGAATAACTCTCTGAGTTGCTCCAGATTGTCGAAGGAGACAGGAAGCCTTACAAGAGAGCTCTAGGCGATTGAAGTCTTTCTCACCCAGTTGAGCCGGAGTCGGAAAAGTCGATTGCTGATTGCAACCTTAGCGTAACTTTCCTGCATTACTTTTACAAATGAGGATATGCGGGCGAGGGATTCCAAGCGCGATAGGCGCTATACTTTACGGGTACATTGGCTCGGTGAAGTTAACAGGATCCAAGTCGATCCAGGGTTCCCTTCATGAGCATCATGCCCCTAGCGTCATGTATCACCTTGGAATCCACGCGATGGTGGCATCAGCGACTGCGGTGATCTACGGATTTAACACCGGTGGTCTCGGCGCTTGGTAAAATCGGATAAAGTGCCAAATGGGGGACTTAAAGTCGAAGTCACTGCTATGTGATTGTGAGACTTCCTATAACTTATTGTTGGGTTGACCTTGGATCCGCAGTAGCGTTATAGTCCCATCTACTCTTCATCAATGTCTCAAATATGTAGACACGAAAAATGAGGTCAAGGCGGTGGTGTGGACAAACAACCGTTTAGGGGATGTAGAATTATTTCTTGATTCTCTCCTCTCGGTGAGTCGAAAGCTGAATCATCGGCCCAAGGCACGGACAGCGGTGAAGAAGGCGATACGGCGGGCTTGATTATAGTGGTGGTTTTGTTTTAAATGACATTGTACCCATTGTAATCAATCTTGGCGATGAAGAATGCGTCGGATGAACATTGTAATTGGCAAATTGCCGATGACTCAATAAATGATAATTTAGAGTACCCTTTGTCTTTGAATGATGTGATGGCGAGTTTATACAACAGGAGTTGCACCTGATTCGATCATTTTGCTTTACACAAAGCGATTCAGAGACTCCTTTGGGACAACACTCGTCATCCACGAAGATCAAGTAGTGAAAAAGACTTGGTTTCTGAAAAAGAATCTGAGTTCAACGCCGAATCATTTCTTAGAAGAAGATGAAGATGACAATGGGCTATCCTCCACACATTTAGATATAGTCGAGACAACAGGTATCATGAAGAAGTGGGGTACAACTTGACACAAGGAGAAGGTTTATGTTTTGGGCGATGTCCTCGAGTCCCTCTAAGCGGCATATGTCCCAAGAGGCGGGATATACTATGCCTTTAGAAGGGATTGGGATCTGAATCCTCCTCGAGAAGATGAATGCTCATGGTGATTGATAATAATCCACCCGATGAGAGGCGGACGATGCGTCGATTCTTGACAGGATTAGACGGCCTCGGGGAAGCTTTCAAGGCTTTGATGTCAAATATGGCTTAGTTGATCCGCTACTATTGAGGATGATGAAGATATGCCAACATGGGAAGACCCATGGATCCATCAACTCAAAGAAGCGGTTTGGGGATAGATTGAACAAAGAATCCCCACTAAGGATGAGGTAGTCGAGGTTAATATGGGTGAAGAGCGTCCTAAGCTCATAAACATCAGCAATACTCTTCCCTCGAAGAGAAGGTTGATCGCCGATGGGGAGTATATCGATGTATTTGCACAGGAGTTCGAGGACATGCGGGACTCGACCCTAATGTGGCAACATAGCCTCAATATCGGTGGATGTCAAACCCGTCAAGCAACGCCAAAGGCGATTTAGTCCACAAATCTTGCAGGCAATGCGTTGTGAAGTGAAGAAACTCATAGAATCGGGATTAGTCAAGGAAATTCAACATCCGGATTGGGTGGCGAATATAGTCGGTCCGCGAAGAAGAATGGTTCGATTAGGATGCGTATGCGACTCTGAGAGACACGAGCTTTGCTTGCGAAAGATGACTTTCCTCTTCCCATCGCGATGTCATAGTCGACAATGCGTGTGGATTTGAAGAATGTCATTCATGGATGGTTTCGGGTTACAATCAGATCAAGATGCACCCGATGATGCCAAACACGTTGAGCAGCCCATCGGTATATCTTGCTACAGTCATGCGTTCGGCTGAAAAATGTCGGCGCCACATATCGTGAGCAATACTGAAATTTTCTAGGACCATCTCAGAAAAATGGTCGAATGCTCGTCGGCGACTTGGTGGAAGTGACAAAGGAGATCACATCAAGATCTTAGAGCGGTATTGAGAGCTTATACGAACTCATCAACTAAAGATGAATCACGCGAAATCCTTCCTTGGGATGTCGGTGGCAAGTTCCTCGGCTTTGTCGTCACTAATAAGGGCATCCACGTCGATCGACAAAGTGAAGGCGATTCAAGAGTTGCAACCTCAGAAATCGAGAGAACTTCGGGGTTACAAGAGGCGATTGGCGTACATCCGACGGTTCATATCGAACCTATACGGGAAGTGCCAACCATTTTCTAGTTGAACAAGAAGAAGTGTCATTTATTTGGGGCGGCGCTTTGTCGAGAAGGCATTGAAGAGATCAAATCATATCTCTCTAAACCTCGGTTCTTGTCGCACCGCTGATGGAAAAGCCATTCTGATTTACATCAAGGCAGCGGACCACTCGTTGGCGCCTTGCTTCGCGCAAAGGCGACAGTGATCCGCGAGCAGGCGATGTATTATGGTAGGACATTAGTCGGTCTGAGTCTCGATATCCATTGGTTGAAGCGGTGCCTTGCATTAGTGTTAGCAATTAGAAAATGCGGCACTATTTAGTCGGATGAGCGATTTATGTTATCTCTAGCGTGAATCCGGTCGAATATTTATGACGGCCTCAATGGTGGCGTTTGGCGAAATGGGCCTTGCTCTGTCCCAATATGACTTGCACTTCAAAGCGGCAAAAGTCGGTCAAAGGACAATCGATTTGCGATCTCTTGGCACTTGACGACAGCGGGCCGGTTGAGCTATATGATGATCTTAGAGCGGTATTGAGCTCATGCGAACTCATCAACTAAAGATGAATCTGCCAAATCCTTCCTTGGGATGTCCGGCAAGTTCCTCCGGCTTTGTCGTCACTAATAAGGGCATCCGTCGATCGACAAAGTGAAGGCGATTCAAGAGTTGCAACCTCAATCGAGAGAACTTCGGGGGTTACAAAGAGCGATGGCGTACATCCGGCGGTTCATATCGAACCTATCAGGGAAGTGCCAACCATTCTCTAAGTTGAACAAGAAGAGTGTCATTTATTTGGGGCGGCCTTTAAACGGCGATTGAAGAGATCAAATCATATCTCTCTAAACCTCAGTTCTTGTTGCACGCTGATGGAAAAGCCATTCACGATTTACATCAAGGCGGATCACTCGTTAAGCGCCTTACTCGCGCAAAGGCGACAACGTGATCCGAAACGGCGATGTATTACGAGCGGACATTAGTGGTCTTTGAGTCTCGATATCCATTGGTTGAAAGCGATGCCTTGCATTAGTGTTCGCGAATTGGAAAATCGCGGCACTATTTAGTCGGACGAGGCGATTTATGTTATCTCTAGCGTAAATCCGGTCGAATATTTATGACCGGTGGCCTCAATGAGTTGGCGTTTGGCGAAATGGGCCTTGCTCTTGTCCCAATATGACTTGCACTTCAAACGAAAAGTCGGTCAAAGGACAAGCGATTTGCGATCTCTTGAAACTTGACCCGACAGCGGGCTGATTGAGCTATATGATGATCTTCGGATGAAGTCGAAGAACACTACATCGCCAACAAATATGGTTGTATTTTGGCGAACTTCTCGAGCTACCAGCGTGGCAAGTGCCCGGATGTTCTAAGATCTCCGCGAGTCGGGGTTGTCTTAGTTTCCAGAAATCATGTCATGCCCGTGCTTATTCACTCACGAACCTTGTTCCAATAATGTAGCGAATACAACGCGTTACTTATCGGACTTAGCTTCGCTAAGGAGCTGGGGTTGAATATCTCGAAGCATCTGGCGATTCTGGCGATAGTCGAGCGGATCCGTGGAGACTTCTGAGTGAAATCGAGATCTAATTCCTTATCATCGGTAGCAATCGAAATGGCAAACTTCGTTGAAGAGTTCTTCATCGAATATATCAGCGTCTCGAAAGCTTCGCGGATGCTGCTGGCGGCGTATTTGTGTGTTAGCACAACCTAGAGACCGAGCAACTAGTTACGGTCGGGACTCATCACTCTTGTACCGATATGATGAGGTACAAGAAGAGAAGGGTAGTTACCAAAGAGGTACAGCACAAACTAAGTTGGAGCCGAGATTGGCTTTCCTATCATCGACTCGTCTTGCATGGTATTTTGCGGAAGTGAAGGAAAAGAGTCAATCGGCGAAGAGCTCAAGATTCTTCTATGACACGAAACCCGGATGTTATATGCGAGGTATGATGGCCTTTACTCGATGCCTCTCAAACAAAGGCGAGAAGAGGTCCGCCGGGAAGCACACGAGAATGTGGCGCTTACCGACTGGTCCCAAGCTCTATGATCGAATCGGAGAATGGGCTACTTTTGGCACAATGATTAGCAGCCTTGATCGATGCAGCTTCGAAATGCGGCGTGTCAAATTCCGCAGAATTATATGCATCGGCCTCGGGCGGTTGCATCCCCACCACATCCACGGCCATTGAGACATGGGAATGGACGTTGTAGGTCCCATTTTTCTCCGTCGATCAAAGGCGTCGGTTTATTCTAGCGATCGATTACTTCTCCAAGTGAAATGAAGCAATCCGCTAAAAAAGTCAGCGATACCGTCGTCAAGTTTATCAAACACCATGTCATCTATCGACATGGTGTCGAAACGGATCGTGCATGACAGCGGTCCCCAATTCATCGGCAATTCCTTCATCGGGTTTTGCGAAAAGTTCAAAATACAAGGCGTCTCGTCGGCGGCCTATAATCCAGCTGCAAATGGATTAGCCGAGGCATTCAACAAGACGATTATCAAAATTTTGTCGAAGCTTGTGAAGAATAACAAGCGAGGCGGGGCGATAAACTTCGGAGAAGCACTCTGGGCATATCGCACAGCGATGCGTCGCCAACTGGGCGACCCGTACTCACGGTTTCACGGGTGTGAAGCGGTTCTCCGTTAAATCGAGTTCGTCGCCGCGTAAGCCCTTTCCAGCGAGAGATGGCGACCGAAGAACAACATCAAAAGCGTCTCGAAGAGCTTGAGATGTTAGATGAGAAGCGCTGGAAGCTCAACAATGCATTGAGTTCTATCAAGCTAGGATGTCGAGGGCTTTCAACAAGAAAGTTCGTGAGAGAACCTTTAGGGAGGAGATCTGGTCCTATGGCTAGGCGGCCGATAATTCTCAATTCAAGAAGAAAGGTAAATTTGAACCCAAATGGGAAGGACCGTTTATAATAGACGGTCTATTCAAGCGGTATATGTCATTATCACACAAAATGGCGGCCGGCAATTAATCTTAGATAAATGGGAAGTTCTGAAGAAGTATCCTTAGTACATTGGGATAACCCATTTTGATGGGAAGTTCCTCGAGAATATCTCACTAATTTTCATGAGGATAAACCTAAGTTATTGTGTTTTCTCTAAAATTCTCTCACCGATCAAATTCATTGTGGTGGGCCTACTATCTCCCACTGGTCGACCACGGCAAAATCCCCTCTCGATTCCTTCCCGCGAGCAGAGGTCCACTCAAATTCTGGTTGCAATCCTATAAAAGAAGCTATCCATACCCTTCAAGATTCTCGGAGTGGAAACCCCACTCTTAGTTTCTCATCGAGTAGAATACATTCTTCCTTTCCCAATTCACGGAGATAGGACACATCCCCTCTTGAGAAGAGATAGAATACATCCTTCCTCTCTTGTCTTAGATTCTCGGTGGAGATCCTCTTAGTTTCATCTTTCAAGATTCTCAAAATGGAGATCCCATTTTAGTCTCTTTCCTTGGAAGCGGGACAAAAATCCTTCCTTTCGGCCTTGGGAGATGGAGACAAGATCCTCCTTCCTCTCCATCGGTCAGAGATGGGATACAAAACCTTCCTCTCTTATTGGTGAGCTTGGGAGATAGGACACAAAACCTTCCTCTCCTTTCAAGAGATAGGATACAAAACCTTCCTCTCTTGTTCATCCCTTTCGAGATAGGAGACAAGATCCTCCTTCCTCTCCACCGGAAATAGAATACATTCTTCCTTTCCTTCTCAATCAATCTTATTTGGTTCGGTCATTCTGGTCAAAGAAGGCACCAGGTTCATCTTGGGAATTTGATCGAATCCTAAGCGAGGGATAGGTCGGCCCTACTTGCAGCGTCGCCGGGTTAGTCTTCGAGTAAAAAGCGAAGCCTCATTATTCAATATCGTAGCATTAAGTCTAAGAGAGTTTCATTCTTTTAGCATAGCGTTGTGTGTAGAGCGGATTTAGATAATCTACATGCTAGCCCACTCAAGCGGTAGTTGGTAAAGGCTCATCAAACCCGTTGAAATTTTGGGGGTTGGCCAAATAACCCTAAAGGCCTTTGCTTTCTGGCGTCGCCGGTTTAGTCTTTCTCCGTTAGAAGAAGGCACGAGTTTGATTCAGGGGTATTTTATCCGAAGCCTAAGAAGGGATAAGTCTCATGTAACAGCGTTCTTAGGGTGGTCTCTTGCGGTAAAGAGTACCGAGCCTATGTATTCAATATCATAGCAACAAGTCTAGAAGAGTTTCATTCTTCTAGCACAGCGTCCGCGTCTTGAGCGGATCCAAATAATCCATACGCTAGCCAACTCAAGCGGTAGTTGGTAAAGGCTAATCAAACCGTTGATGGTGAGGGTTTGCCAAAATCCTATAAGTATTATGGTTAATTATTTATGACGAGTAAAAGAATCATAATAAACAATGAAAGGAATGGATCTTATTCATTTGAAGTAAATATAGAAAGAGCTACAAGCTGTTTAAACATCAAGTCTATGACAAAGGATTTGTTGTTAAATTTGAGATACTTCATCACTATAAGCCTGTGGAGTTCTCCACGCAGCTTCGGCCTGAAGGACTCCTCGGCTATTAGGGCCTTCGCGGGTCCTTCGATGTCAACGGCTTACGCCCGAGAGTTCAAATTTCGGGCATGGCCTTAAAGAGTCTCTTCTTTGTTGGCCCGTCGACTTCAAGATGATCGGACTCTCCTTAGCCCGGCAATTTCTGTTGATGCACCCGGTCTGTTGTATTTGAACCGAGTCGGTAATAGCGAGCATCACCTTGAGCATCGGGCCGAGCCTGCATCTGCGTCTCTATGAGGGGAGCCGGTTGCCTCAAAATCTTGTAGACTTTGGAGCTTAACCTCCGGATGGTGAAATCATCATGCTTTTAGGGAAACTCAAACAAATATTCTCCCTGTAAACTAATCCTACTCAATCGGGACCGGTATAAAGCTGTTCCCTAATGCGTGAAGTTCGGGAAGAATATTTCCATAAAAATATTCTTAGGGATAACTTCGATCGTCGGGATTACATCGGCGCCAATCAACGCGTCGCTGATGCTCTCAACTAGGAATATGAGTATAAACTATGTCCTAATTTTGGCGAAGTTCTGGAAAATATCTTAGGATAACTTCGACCACCTCAGAATGGGTATATGAGGATAAACTAATTCTCAAAACTCCGGTGAGCATGGAGTGTAAGCGTGTTGGCGCCCGACCAGCGTCATGTCGCCCGATTGAAGGTTGAGCGTCAAGAAATTCGGACGCCCGGACAGCGTTCTACCGAAAAGGACTCCTCCCGGTATGCCGTCTTGGGTCGTGCGTCATTGCGGAAGCCCATCGGTCAACGGCTTTGAGCGGGAATAAATCGGAAAAATTCTCCCAGCGTGAATAATGTATTCCAACAGGAGTAATCATGCGGCCTTGACCAACATGTCGTCGCCCGAAGAGTTCACGATCAGCGGTTGGATCTCGATGGTCAAATGGGCGATAATCCACAACCGCGAGTGCGACGGTAAGGGAACTTAATGCTCGTTTAAAATAATGTATCCAGAAAGTAACACCCACAGGTATCCTACAAAGCAGGAGAACACGAGGGGATTGGAGGAATTAAATCTGGAGCCAATCTCAAAAGAAATTCATCTATCGACTTGGTCAAGATCTCGACAGCGGTCGGACAAAAATGCGATGCCGTCATACCTCGGCAATCCTACAAAGCAGGAAAGGCTGGAGGAATGGAGAATCAAGCAAAGAGTGAGATTCCGCGAGTGGACTCATCGCGGCTCAATCGTGGTATCAAAATGCTTATAGTCAATGTTGATGCGTATCCGTTGCGCCGCCAAAAGCGACCAGAAGCGATGCGGCGACGCGCCCAGAAGTGAGTGGAAGCAGGCGTACAGTAAAACAAAAGCGGCGTATCGTGGAATAAACCCGATGATGAAGTTCGGCGAAGTTGACTAAACTTCGAGCGTCGGCGGGCGGAATCAACCGTGCTTAGTCGTCGATGCAAAGCGGCGTTGAGCCATGAAAGTTGATCAGTGCGGACTCAAACTGCTGGCGATATCAGGAACAAAACTAAGCGGAAGGCCGTAGAATCGACCAGGCGGGGGCGGTGACGCGGCGGCGAACCTGGCCCGAGTGGCCAAGGTGGCCCGAGCCACCTCGGCGGTGGCCCGAGGTGCTTCGGCCCACTTTGGTAGGGCCACCTCGACCAAGTGGTGGGAGGCTCGGCTCCCTTTGGTAGAGCCTCCTCGGCCCGGCCGGCACCTGACAAGTGGCCGAGGTGGCTCGGCTTCCCACCATGCGGAGCCAGGGTGGCCGTACCCCTATTGTATAAATAGGGGGTCTTATTGAAAGGGATTTTTGGGATTTTGGCGGGACTTTGCTCGGATTTTTGAAGATCTCGAATTTCTTGACATTTTGAGAGAGTTCTCGGAGTCGGCGTCTGGTCAGAACCGGCGAGCACAAGTCCATTCAACGTCGGATCTACAAATCGCGAAGTGGCGAACCGAACCGACTCTGAACAGTGACGTGATTTCTCTAGTAGATCTCACCGCTCGGCGATCCTCTCGCCGTGAGTGTGATCCCGAAGCGATCCTCTCGCCGTGAGTGTGATCCCCTCGAGCGCCGTTTCCTTTGTGAAGCGAGCCCCTTCCGTCTGTAGTTCGAGCAGGGTTTCCACGGATGGGAATTAGCGGTGGTCCGCGGGCGAATAAAAGTCCGACGAGGCGAAGAACCCACACTAGCGAGGATCCGTATAATAGAGATCGGCGTTTGTTCGAGAAAAAGTTGTAATTTTCGTTTTCATTATGCGCCTTAAAATAAAGGCATTTCTTTTGAATTTTGTTGTAGGCCAGAGGAACATAAGCGAATTCAACAAGCAATGAATAACAAAGCAACTTTCCATGAGCAATGGTATCTATAAGCACTTCATCATATCGGCTGAAAAGTTGGAAACATTTGAAGAATTTCCAACTCTTGGCAATTTGAATTGGCGAGGCGCTTGGACCAGCTGTCTCGCTTTCCATTTACATTCTTCCAAGATCGTAAATAGGCGGTTCATAATCTACTATGTCGGGGCGTCATCGGATCACGGCGATGGAGCGAGCGAGGGCCATCAAATAAGTATCACGGTAGTTCTACTTTGGCCAATTTTAGGAGACCCTTACCCTTATGTAGAAAACCGAGGACTATCAGGGCGGAGTCCACCATGAATATCATACCATTGCGGAAGAAGAAGGCTCGACCGTTGACCCGACTCAACGGTTTGGGAGAAGAGCACTCGAAGGTAGGGCATCACGAAGATTGGTCGCGGGACTACACATTTCTTCAACGGATAGCCAAGTAGCCCGCAAAGAGAGTTTGTGGCTTGATGCCTTTTGTAGGCTGCCACAAGAAAGTCTCAAATTTAGTCCCTTAGAAATTTTGCCCTCGGCATATGGGGTAGTGAAGGATTGGGCATTTATCTTTGCAATCAGTTTGTTGATGGCAGAAGGGTGGAGTTTTACTGTCATTTACATCCTCGTCACCCTCTAAGTTACGAAATAAATAGTCATTGACTGCTTTGTGATCTGCGGAGTCTCAGCCTTCCGTCCATTGCTCGCTATTGCGGCTTGATAGTGGCAAGTCAACTCCCAAAATTTAAGTAGCGGGTGATCCTTTTCTTTCATCTCCCTCAATGGCGGTTGGCGGAAAATATTCTGATATGGTGCCTCACCCATTGGAAGACGGACACCTTCATCATCTCATGAAGCGGTAGACCCAATTCCCATTCTTACGTCGGGGAAGGTGTTGGTATCACGGGTTATAAATTTCGACAATCGAGAAATGATCGGTAGGAGGAATTCCATACATGCTAGCACGGATGGGAACATATAATCAATCTCTTTGAGTTCCGACTCCATCGGTCGAGAGCGTAAAGGCATCATCGTGTCCACCATCGGTTGCGGTAGAATGTACCCAGCAAGCTTACCGGTGAGATTTCTTAGAGATGACTCCCTTCCCATTTTGGCTAAGCGGTTTTCAATGTGTCGACTTTGACCATCAGTTCATTATGAGGTGGTGTCCTGACCACAAGGCGGAGTAAAGCGCCGAACATAATTCTTGTCGCTAGAACACAGGCGCACCTTTCGATGTATCCGCAATGTATCGTTCCAAATCTTGATCGATCTCGGGACATATTCCTCTTACGATAGATTGCTTGGCCGTAAAATGGGCGATGATGGCGAATGGAGGTAGATAAAGGCGAGAACCATCACCTTCATCTGACCATGGTTCGGTCACGAGCAGATAAAGCTTCAGGATCCATAGCGGAATCCCGAATATTTTGGACTTCCTCATCACCACGTGGATCCGGCATTTTTTGCGATGGAGTCGGCGTTAATCATTCTCCTTAAGTCACGGCGATCACCATGTTCTAACTTTAGTGCGGAGGTGCACGGGCCAGAAGCGAGGAGGAGCATCGATCACTAGTGAAGCCTCTTGAGAAGAGGAAACAGTACATTGCAATCCACTTGGCTCATGAACATCAAATGCGTGGGGAAACTCAAGCGCAACACATATATACACTTATAAGTCTTTGGGTTAAAATTAACATCAAAAATGGCTAAGTGTTGGGACAACTTTCGCTAGCGGCCCGAAGCTGACTCGGCTTTCGCCCGGCGAGCGATCTCAATGCCTCGCCGGCGAGGCAGTCAATGTCTCGCCCGGCGAGCGATCCCAAGCTACTCATGACGAGGCAGTCCCACTGCCTCACAAACACGAGACAATGAAGCTTTGTTCGTTGATTTGGCCAGTGTTTGGCTATGCAAAACACTTGTTTTAGCGAATCCCAAAGGAGGACCTCGACTCTTCATGAATGACCGCCAAAGGGAACAAGCAAAGATCCATACCAAAAATGTGACTTTTATACAAAAATATGATTTTTTTATATAGAGGACTTACGAGCAGCGAGGCTATGGGTTCTTGATTGAGAGGCTTGAAGGTGGAAGTACCCTAGGAACCTTAGATCTCTTAGGCGACATGATTAAAAGTGGGTTTGAATTCAAACAAGAGAAACGATTCGGATTTTGATGGAACTTGAAGGCATTAAAAAGAGCTAGGGTTCGATGACAAACACATGCATCGATTAAAGGATAGATGGAAGTCGATTTTCTGCGAGAGAAATGGACGGAGCGAAGAAAATGCGAGAAAAACACGAAGATTGAAACCCTAGGTCTAAAAGAGATCTTTGGGACTAGTTTGAGGAGCTTGAGGGATTCTTGGGTTAATAGAAGATCGAAATAAGGTTTGGGAAGGTTTGAAGTCGAGGCGGGATATCATCACGGGGTTAAAACCCAGGTATCCGGGTTTATAAAATTGAGGCACGCTTCACTTTCTTTGGCGAGACACCTTATCTTTGCCTCGCTCAAACTCTTTGGCGAGCTGTTGGCGGTAAAGTTAGTTTGTTATTCATTGCTCGTTTGAACTTCGTTATGCAACCGTTGGCCTACAACAAAATTCAAACAAAAGAAATGCCTTTTATTTCGGGCTTACAATGAAAGCGAAAATTACAACTTTCTTCCTTTTGTGAACAAACCACGAGGATCTCTATATTATCGAGGTCACAAGCTTATGTTCTTTGCTGTCGGGGACTTTTATTGATCAGGTGGACCATTGCGCCATTCGATCCAGTGGAGACCGGGTTGGAACTTCTGAATGTAAAGGGGCTCGTTTCACGAAGGAAGCAGCGCTGAGGATCACACTCCGCGAAGGAGGATGCGCTGCGGGATCACACTCCGCGAAGGAGAGGATCGTGGGCCGGGTGAATCTACTAGTCAGCTCCTATCCACGAGATTAAGGCGAAGCTTAACCTAGAGGGTATCGTAGTTCGACCGAGTTTTCTTACCCGCGATTTGTGGATCGGCGTCGGCGGCACTTGTACTGCGCCGATGCTGGGCGGCGTTGGCGGCTCGTGGATCTCGTGAGAATTCTTGGAAACTCCTCGAAAATCCGCCTCAAAGCCAAAGCCAAATCCTCAAAAATCCGAAGTCCACCTCTTTGAGAAAATCACGCGAACCACGAAGGCCCTATTGCCATCTCCAGAAGTGGTACGCTGCTCGGCCACTTGGCGAAGGCTCGGCCATGTTGGTAGAGCCACCGACATGGCCGAGCTTTCGGCCATGTTTAGTAGAGCCACCTCGGCAACCCGAACCACCTCGGCGGGATTGGCCGAATGGCTGCGACTGGCCGACGCCTCGACCACTTGGTAGAGGTACCTCGGCCAATTTGGCGAATGCTTCGGCCATGTTAGCGAACCACCTCGGTCATTTGGTAGGTCCGTTCGTCGGTTCGAGTCGTTTTCGTCGTTTCTCGTCGATTCTTACGTCGATTCTTGGTCTTAGGGCTTAGTTTGGCTCGGTGATGTCGCCATTGTGTTGAGTCGTGTCGATCAACTTCGAGCTCAAGCGGTTCGTTTGCATCGACGGACTAAATGCGGTTGATTCCGTCTCATCAGCGTTTGAATTTAGCCAACTTCGCCTCGTTGAGCCGTCGTCGGGTTTTCTCCCGCGGCGTCGTTTCGGCGGCTCGTGCGCCTCGCCGACTCACTTCATGGGTTCGTCGACTGGCTTTATCGTTTTTCGCGTAATCCGCGTCGGCGGCGTTAGCGGCCGTCGGATGGATCGTCGGTTGTCAACCCACCGTTTACGAGTCTTGTTTGGGTATTGATAAGCAATTTTTAGCCCTCTGAGATACCCCTCCAAAGCGTCTCGGTCGTTTCTTGATGAGTGCAGGATGCTTTGACATGATAACCCTTCACCCTTTAGTTGGCGTGATAGGACTTACGAATGACCTTGGCGTTTGATCTCTCATCTCCTTGATCTCTCCGGTGCTTTGTAGGATTGAAAGCATTCACGATCTTGCATTTTTGTCGACCGTTGTCGAGATCTTGACGGAAGTCGGTAGATAAATTTCTTTTGAGATTGGCTCGGTATTTGATTCCTCCAATCCTCGGGTTCTCCGGTGCTTTGTAGGATCCCGGGGTGTTGCGGTCTTGCATTTATTGCTTGACCGTTGTTGGAATTCGAGTAGCTAATTAAGTTTCCTTCTTGTTGTTGACTTCGTGTCGGTGGATTGTCGTCCAATTGACCCTCGAGATTCCTCCGTTGATGGGAATTCTTCCTCTGACAGCGTTAATTGGCTTCAAACTATATGGGTTTTAGCCTTCAATCGGTGAGTGCAGCGTTGGCCGTCGCGATCTGCGTGGATCGAACCGTTGATCGGTGAATCCCGGCGGACAGCGTTGGTTGGCGTCGCCACTATATTACTCCTTGTTGGAGCACAATTATCCTTAGTGGGAGGAATTCTTTTGGGATTTATCCCAATTCGAACTGTTGGTGATTGGCCTTCTTGTGGCGGCATGAATTGGCATTGTCTGGCCAGGAGGAATTCTTTCAAGGTTGAGCAGCTGTCAGGACATAACCTTTGTCGAGTCGTCCATTTATCCCTCTTTGAGGTTCCCGGTGGGAGGAAGTTGAGGGTTATCGGTTATCCTTAAGAATATGGTAATATTCTCCGGGAACTTCGTTAAGAACTAGGAACTAGTTTATACTCGTAATCCTATTTGGAGTAGGGCTAGGCATGGGAGAATATCACGGAAGATAGTGCATCCCGGCCACATTCTTCGGCTTGGCGGGGATACTGCTGTCTTGGACTTCGAAGTTCACATGCGGCGAGGCGGGTGCATCATTGGAGGCTAGCATTCTTTGAAGCTTAGATCTAGTGGGACACCTTTGGTCTCGTGTATTTCTTTGGAGAAAGAGGATAGTAGAGCTTCGAGCAGGGAACTCAAGCGGCGAGGAGAGCGTCGTCTTGAAGGCGGCGAGGCCACAAAGAAAAAGACTCTGGCGGTCGTGTCAGAAATTTGAACTCTCGAAGCGAAGGCTGGTTGACATTAAGAAGGAGCGGAGGCCCTTAATGGCGGCGAGAACTTCGGAGAGCCGGGGGAGGAACTTCAGCAAGCTTTTCTCAATAAAATATTTGTTGTCACCAATGCGTTTAGAAAACTTGTGTAACTTGATCTTTGCTCGATAAAACATATTTGTCCTCTTTTGTGCTCTATTATGATTCTTTTATTTCGTCGAAATAATTAACCATAATACTTATAGGATTTTGGCAAACCCTCGGTAGTCAGCGGTTTGATTAGCCTTTACCAAATACCGTTTGAATTGGGCTGGCGTCGCGGATTATGCGGATCCGTTCGCCGTGGCGTTGTCTTTGGAAGAATGAAACTCTTCTAGACTTGTTGCTATGATATTGAATACATAGGCTCGGTTTACTCTTTACGGGCAGAGATGCGGCGACAGCGGCGTGTGGCGTTGGCAATCCCTTCTTAGGCCGGGATGAAAATACGAGAATCGAACTTCGGTGTCTTCTTCAATCGGAGAAAAGACTAAGCCCGGCGGCGTGTTGGCGTCGACTTTAGGAGTTATTAGCGACCCGACCCTCAGCAGGTTGACTAGCCTTTACCACTTCTGGTTTGAGTTGGGCTAGCGTCGGATTATCACGGATCCGCTCGCGCGTGGCGTTGTGCTAAAAGAATGAGACTCTCTTAGACTTAATGCTACGATGTTGAATCGTGGAAGCCGTCTTTTGTCGCGGAATAGACTACGAGCAGCGGCGTGGTGGCGTTGGCTATCCCTTCTTAGGCGGGATAAAATGCCCGAGAATCGAACTTCAGTGTCTTCTTCAATGGAGAAAAGACTAAGCAAGGCAGCGTGTAAAGGCGTTGGCTATATCCCTTCTTAGGCTTGGGATAAAATACCCCAAGATGAATCTTGGCCTTCTTTGACGGGAGAAGAGTTGAACCGGTAAGGTTGATTGAGGTGGGAAAGGAAGAACATATTCTATTTCGAAGGTGGAAGGAAGGAGGATCTTGTCTCCTATCTCTAGGTAAGGGATGAACAGAGGAAGGTTTTGTATCCTATCTCTTGCGGTGGAGAGGAAGGTTTGTGTCCTATCTCGGGTGCTCACGAATTTGAAATAAGAGAGGAAGGTTTTGTATCCTATCTCTTATTGATGGAGAGGAAGGAGGATCTTGTCTCCTATCTCTCAGGATCTTTGGAAAGGAAGGATTTTTGTCTGTTTCCGGTGGGAGAGACTAAAATGGGATCTCCATTTTGAGACTCTTGAAAGATGAGACTAAGAGTGGGATCTCCACTCAGAATCTAAGACAAGAGAGGAAGAATGTATTCTATCTCTAGGTGAAGGTGGGAAAGGAAGAATGTATTCTATTTCCCAGATGAAAACTAGGCGGGGTCTCCACTCCAGAATCTTTGGAAGAATGCGGATAGCTTTAAGCTTTGTAGTTGCTAACGAATTTGAAAGTGGACCTCTGGTTAGGTGGAGGTCGAGAGAGGGGGATTTTCTTTGGTGGTTGGACGAGAGGTTTTAGTGGGCCCACCGTCAATGAATTTGTCGGTGAGAGAATTTTGGAGAAAACACAATAACAGGGTTATCCTTATGAAAAATGAGTGAGATATTCTCGAGAACTTCCCATCAAGCGGGTTATCTGAGAATGTATTAAGGATAATACTTTTGAAACTTCCCATTTATCGGCATTAATTCCGATTAAGCCGTCTATTATTGATAAGGCGATATGCCCGTTTGAATAGACCGGTGTCTATTATAAGCAGTCCTTCCCATTGGGTTGAATTTACCTTTCTTTTGGAGTTGAGAATTATCGGTAGTCTAGCGGCGGGGCGAGATCTCCTCCTTAAAGGTTCTGTCGAACTTTCTTGTTGAAAGCCCTCGACATCTAGCTTGATAGAACTCAATGCATTGTTGAGCCTCGGTAGCTTCTCATCTAACATCTCAAGCTCTTGAGGCGTTTCGATGTTGTTCTTCGGTTCGTCATCTGCATTGCAAGGCGAGTGTGAATCTGGATTTCCAGCGGAGAATTGCTTCACCGCAAAACCGAACCGATGCGGGGTAGCTCTTGTCGTGTCGTGGATTTCTGCGATATGCCCGAGTGCTTCTCAGAGTTTATCGTCCGGTCTGCTTGTTATTCTTCACAAGCCGACAAAATCTTGATAATCGTCTTGTTGAGCATCTCGGCTAACCCATTATTTCTTTGGATTATAGAATGTCGGCGGGAGACATCTTGTATCTTGAATTTTTCGCAAAACCGATGAAAAATTGGCGATAAGCGGGGACCGTTGTCATGCGATCCGTCTTGGGACACCATGTCGATAGATGACATGGTGTTTGATGAATCGGCGGCGGTACTTCGCTTTGACCTCCTTTAGTGGGATTGCTTGACCCAGGAGATGATCGGTGATCGCTAGAATAAGCCGATCTCCTTTAGCGGCCGGAGGAAAAATGGGACCTACAACGTCCATTCCCCATGTCTCGAATGGCGGGGCGTGGTAGAAGGATCTGTTGCTACGGAGTGATGCATATAATGCGTGAATCGACCGCGCATGGCATTTCCGTACTCGGCTGCGTCATTAATCATCGTGGGCCAAAAGTAGCCCATTCTCCTAATTAAGCTCGTAGAGCTTGGGACGGAGTGCTACATTCACCTTAGTGTGCTTCGAAGGACCTCTTACGCCTCTTTGTTTGAGAGGCATCGAGATAAAGACCATCATACCCCGGCGATATAGCATCACGGGTTTACGTGTGGTAAAGAATCTTGGAGCTCTTGGCGGATTGACTCTCTCTCCTTCCGTCTTACGGTAGAATACCATGTAAGGCGTGTCGATGATAGGAAAGCGCCCGATCTCGGGGCTCCAACTTGGTTTGGGTTGTATATACTTCTTTGGTAACTACCCTTATCTTCTTGTGCCTCTTAGGTATAATGGTACAAGAGTTGGTGAGTCTGGCGTAACTAGTTGCTTTCGGTCTCGGAAGGTTGTGCGGCTGACCATTACGCCCTTGATGCATCCGCATAAAGCGTTTTGGGCGGGATATATTCGATGAAGAATTCTTGAATGAGTCGCCATAATAGCTATCGATGATAGGGGATTAGATCAGTTCACGACCGTGAGTCACCGCGAACTGCTTAACTATCAATTGCGAATCGCCGTGCAGCAGATATTTCGACCCCAGCTCCTTGCGAAACTAAGCCCGATAAGTAGCGCGTATATTCGGCTCGTTATTAGAGCATGATTGGTGAGTGAATAAGCACGGGGGCATGACATGATTCCCGGAAATCAAGACAACTCCGACTCGGTGAGAGATTTTAGAACATCGGTACTTGCCACATTAGTGGCTCGATTTCAGTCAATATAATAAGCCATATTTGTTGGTGCGATGTAGTGTTGACTTCTGAACTTCATCAGGAGATCATCATATAGCTCAATGCGTCGGATTGTGGTGTGACGAGAATCTAAATCGCTTGTCCTTTGGTGACCATTTGTTTGAAGTGCAAGTCATATTGGGACAAGTAAAGATACCATTCGCTAGGCCCAACTCATTGAGGCGGTGGGTCATAAATATTAGGACCCGGTTACATTAGAGATAACATAAATCGTCATCCGGCTAAATAGTCAATCGCATTTTGAATCGCGAACACTAATGCAAAACCGCGCTTCTCGACCATTGGATGAGACTTCGTGGGCGATGTTATTGACTCGGTAATACTGCTGCACGTTAAGTGACCCGTTGTTAGTATCTGCTGCGAGTAAAGCTTAGCAGTGATCCGTTGCCTTGGCGTAGATCGAGGAATGGTTTTCGGCTGCGGTGCAACAGAGCGAGTGGTTTAGCGAGATCACGATTTGATCTCTTCAAGCGCTTCGGCGGCGTCGTCCCAATAAATGACGCCCTTCTTGTTTAACTTAGAAAATGGTTGGCACTTCGGATAGGTTCGATATGAACCGTCGGATGTCATGTCGCCCTTATAACGAGTTCTCTCCAGTTTCTCGGAGGTTCGCGGCTCTTGAATTACCTTCACTTTGTCGGGATCGGCGTGGATTCCTTTGTCGGTGGCGACAAAGCCGAGAACTGCCACTAGACATCCCAGGAAGATTTGGCGGGGTTCATCTTTAGTTGATGAGTTAGCATGAGTTCGAATACCGTTTAAAGATCTTTGATGTGATCTCCTTTGTCCGCGGCTTTTCGCGACCAAATCGTCGGCGTAGCATTCGGCCGTTTTCGAAGATGATCTGGAAAATTTCCGTCATTGCTTTGGTATGTTACCGCGGCGTTCTTTAAGCGAGCGGCATGGCCAGTGTAGCAAATATACCGATGGAGGCGTTACGAGCTGTGTGTTTGGCGTCATCGGGGTGCATCTTGATTTGATTGTACCGAAAAGCCATCCATAAGGACATCCTCTCGAATCCACATGTATTGTCCACTATGGCGTCGGTGATTGGTAGAAATCATCCTTTGGGCAGCGGCGTTTAGGTCTGTAGTCGACCGGATCCTAATCGAACCATTCTTCTTCATGGCCGGGACTATATTAGCCTTGTCCGGGGTGTTGAATTTCCTCGATGAATCCGATTCTATGAGTTTCTTCACTTCGTCAGCGATTGCTTGCAATATTTGTGGAAACCGTCTTCTTTGTTGCTTGGCGGGTTTGACATCCATCTTGATGTTGGCGATGTGTCGCCACATTAGATCGAGTCTGGCATGTCCTCGTAGCTCGGTGAATACATCGATATACTCACGATTAAGGCAATCAACTCTTCCTTCTCTTAGGGAAAGAGTATTGCTGATGTTTATGAGCTTAGGATGCTCTTAGTCACCCATATTAACTTTGGACTACTTAGGTCCTTAGTGGGGGTTCTCTTTGTTGAATCTATCCCCAGCTGCTCTTGGGTTGATGGATCCATGGGTCTTCCCATGTTGGCATATCTTCATCATCCTCAATAGTTGCGGGGATCAAGTGAAGTCATATTTGACATTAAAGCCTTAAAAGCTTCTCAGAAGTCGAGAATCCCAAGCGAAGAATCGGGCGAATGTCCGTCTCCCTCATCGGGTGGATTATTATCAATCGACCACGAGCATTCATCTTCGAGGAGGATTAGTATCCCAATCCCTTCTAAATGCATAGTAGTTATCGGCTTCCCTCTTGGGACATATGCGCTTTAGGAGGGACTCGAGGACCTCGCGGAAACATAGGCCTTCTCATTACGTTAAGTTGTACCCCCTTCTTCATGATACCGGTATTTACGGACTATATCGAGCGCGGGGAGGATAGGCTCATTGCCGTCTTCATCATTTTCTAAGAAATGATTAGGTCTTTAACTTTGCATCTCCTTTACCGTAAACCAAGTCTTTTTCACTACTCGATCTTAGGTGGGATGACTTTGTCCCAAAGGAGTCGGGCTGCTTTTGTGTAAAGCAAGATGACCAGGTTGGCAGGTGCAACTCACGGATCTTTGTATAAACTTGTCATTACATCATTTAAAGACAAAGGATACTCTAAATCGTCATTTATTGATTCATCGGCAATTTGCCAATTACAATGTTCATCGGCGATTCTTCATCGTCAAGATTGATTACAAGGGGTACAATGTCGTTTAAAACAAAACCACCACTATAACCAAGCCGGCCGGTATCGGCTTCTTCACGTATTAGGTGCCACGGGCGATGATTCGATTTAGGACTCATTCCGTAGAGGAGAGAATCGATAAAATAATTCTCCACCCCTTAAGCGGTTTGTTTGTCGCGACCACCGTCTTGACCTCATTATTAGTGTCTACATATTTGAGACGATGAAGAGTAGATGGGACTATAGCGTTACCGTGGATCCAAGGTCGACCCAACAATAAGTTATAGGAAGTCTCTGCGTCAATCACATAGCGGTGACTTGGACTTTAGATCCCCATTTGGCACTTTATCCGGATTTTACCAAGCGGTAGAGACCGGTGGTGTTAAACCCATAGATCATTGTGCTGTTGATGCCGACTTCTTGGCGGGGATTCAAGGTGATACATGGTAGCGGGGCATAATGCTCCTGTGGAACCGGATCGACTTGGATCGGTTAACTTCACTAGAGCCAATATACGGTGAAGTATAGCGGCCGATCGTGCTTGGAATCTCTCGTGCATATCCTCCTTTGTAAAAGTAATGGGGGAAGTGCTTGGTTGCCAAGTTGCATTGTTGTGCGATTCTTAGAATCGGCATTCAGTGAGAAACCTCGAGTCGGCCGAGCTTCTTGTAGAGCTTCGGGTTTCCTTTGACAATCGAACAACTTCGTAGAGAGTTATTACGGCGGGATATTCTGGCGGGCCATGGCGTCGAAGCGGTATGGAGGCCGATGTTCGGTCTATCCCTCTGTCGAGGCGATTGAATCGGGTGCCGGGAGTTGAGCTTCACGGACTGGTTGTTTCTCCTTTGCTTGGTTTGCTTTTTCTTTCTGCAGTGAGAGGAGTGTGGTCACCCCAGTTACGGCGGTGTCTTAGCGTTTGGATTTGGAGTGTACGGATACTTGTAGGAGTATTCTTGTCCACTCCTAGTAGCGACTTCAGCTCTTCTTCAGGAAATGGAAGATGGATACTTTCATCATCCTTCTGCGGAATTCTTTGAAGCGACATGGCATAGCTTGCCTTTTCCCTTGGACTTCCTTTTGGCCGAGGATGTAGTCCTTGATCGTCTTCCGGCAAGTGGGGTGGACCCAAAGGATTTCTCCGTTTCTGTGGAGTGTCTTGATGCGAGCCCCTTCTCCGCGTTGCGGTGAGGATCTTCATTCACCATCTTCATTCCTACCTTCACAAGCGTCGGTTGGAACCAATCGAAGGAAGCGATCCGAAGCTTATAGAGCCGCATTTGCTCCCACCTTCTTCTCTTTAGAGGGTTTTGGCGTAATGACTCCAACATCGATCAAGGCTTGAATCTTGTCCTTGAGATGGTAGCGAGAACTTTGTAGGATGGTGTACCATCTGTGGTAAGCCACGATGCTTAGGATCCGTAACCTTGTTTGCCTCCTCTTGGTTTACAATTGGGGGCAATTGGATTTGTTGTTTTCGGAAGGTATTTGAAGATGCGGAACTTCCTCGTCCTTGAGCGAGTAAGTCTTGGGAAACCTCGAACGGATGGTTTCGATTACGAGCTTGTTGAAGCCATTGAGGCTTGTGATTCGTGGTGCGCGTTGTTGCGGCTATTTGTTGTGGTTCGCGATTGAGCGTTTGATTAGCGTCTGAGACTTTCTTTGGCGCTTTACGCTTTGCCGCGGGGACAAAGTTACGCTTGTGAGCATCTACCGCGGTGACCTCTCTCGCTTTCTTCCTTCTCGAGAATCGCTCGGCTTGCTCTCCGCGTATCCTTAAATCTTTCGAGGTCTCGGGCGGTGCGGTTCCCATTGCTTCCAACCGTCCAATGGCAGGTTGCTATGACAAGTTTGGAGAATGAACTTCTCGTTATCGGTCTCGGCAATTCATTGCCTTATTTACGAACCTCTTGACAAAGTTATCCCTTTGTTTCCCGTCTTTCGTTTCGTCAACAAAGAACCGATGGATACCTCGGTGTCATCATCGAAGAAATTGGTGAGAAACATGGCCTCCATATCATCCCGCTATTAACACTCCACGGTTTGAGGCGGTACCAATCGAAGGCGACTCGCGAAGGGTGCCAGCGAATGAGCCGAACCATCAAAGGCTGGTTCTTGGGAGATAACACCTAGATGAGACTTGAAGTAGATCAAGTCTTTGAGTGAAGCGATCCCTTCGTCAAGCGGTGTAAAGTTGATGAGGTTGAATTTTCTTTGGATACGAGGATTAATTCCCACTCCCTTGGTAAGGACATGGTATGCAGTCTTCTTTACCTCTTGGTGAAATCAAAGTATTGATTTTGCTCTCGAGGTCTTTATTTTCTCATTTTCCCCTACATCTCCGGTTCGGGTAAACTTGGGGAGGAGCGGCGGTGTTATCGCTAAGCGTTTTCTTTGGCGACATGATCATCTACGTTTGGCCTCCTTCTGCATCGTGTAAGCTATCGTTAAGTTGACATTATTGCGGCGACTTGCTCATATGGCGGTTCATTATCGCTGGATCGTTGGTCAAGCATTGCTCTCATCTGTGCATGGCGGTTCCATTTCAAGCTTAAAGTTGTCCTTTTGCTTGGTTAGGGCCTCTTCAAGCATCACGGGACACGTTCGTGCGATCATGAGCGCCTCGCGAGTTGTCCTATCTTGGAAATTGTATTATCGAAGCCATCGGCGGGTGGCATCCGACACTTCATCATCGAGGTAATCCCTTTGCATCTTGCGATAATGGAGTAGATCTAATGATCGGGACGCAATCGAGTCATTCGTTCGATGCCGGAAGCGACGCGTGGCGGCGTCCCTCTCTTGGTCATATTGATGGTAACACTTCGGCAATTCATGCATGCAGAGCCCATCTCTTCTTGAGCGTCTTGATTTGGATTCGGGTATTCGCGTGCAGAGCCTATCAAAGGCGGCGCCTTTTAGGAGTTGTTTTAAGCGCGGTTGCACTCAGATAACTGCGCTTGATCGGTTCGAGCACAAGCAAGGCATGTTTGGTTACAGGCGTTCCTCTTTGGGATTTTCGTACCCCGGCCGCGATAGTACAACTTCGTCGGCATGAATCGGGAACAACCTATCGTGTGTTGGCGCGACTTTTCGAGTATAGCGTTGTCATCGTCAAATGAGGCGTCTCGCACGAGAACAAATAGGCCTTTCATAAGTCACCGCGCCCATGCCTGCGCTTGCGGTGTGAGTCTTCGACGAGCTCGGACTTCGATTGAAGCCGGTCGCGGCATTGCGGGTTTCTTCTGTCTTTGTGGAGTCACGACTCCCGTGTCGGGAGTGACCGTGATTCCTTTAAGCGGACCTAAGCGATCCTTAGCGGCAAGCTGGCGGTCGTGGCGAGTTAGCCCGCAGGAAGTTTAGATGCGAACAGGAGGTAACCGGCGTCAATGCCACTTTGTTGAGGTGCTCACAATTTACGATTTGAGCACGGGAGCAGAAGTTGGCTTCTTTGGCGAGCTAGGCTTGGATGTTGGGTTCGTCGGAGTTGAAGCCCGGCGGACTTGAACTTCAAGCTAGCCGGTTGTCGGCGACTTCTTGGCGCCTCCTTCTTCCTTCGCGGGCTTGTTGCAAAAGCGTGCTTGCGTGGGAGCAGCGGCGCTTCGGATACGCTCTGAAGTGTAGAAGCGGTTCCGTTTGACTTCGGACCCACTCGTTAAATTCGCCGGCTGTAGGAATGCGGCTACGATCTCTGACCGACCTCACGAGTCAACTTAGATCTTAGATCCGCCTCATAGCGGACCCCATCCATTGATTCTTTAGTGCGGGCTAATTGTTTAGCCGGCGTTGACTTCCTCGGCGGGCTCTCTTAGAGAGTCACAGCGCCATTGGCGGAATCGACCCTAGAGATAGGGGTTACGAAGATTTGGCGTTGTTAGGGCGAGGAACCGTGATGCGGTCTTGGCGATGGTGGTGGTGGATTTTCGCTCTCGGGAGCCGATTGGGTCTTCCTTGCGGAGGACCATCTTGGACTTCGGGGAGGCTGGATGCGGGCGAGGAGGAGAGTATTCCTCATACTTCTTAGGTGAACTTCGAACTTCGACCTCCTCGATGGCCGGGATCGGGATCAGCGGTTCTACACCGGCTTCTTTGTTGAAGCCGTTGGCTCTATGTGGTCGCCCGACTTGTTCGCGGTAAAAGTTGGTTTGTTATTCATTGCTCATTTGAACTTCGTTAATGCAACCGTTGGCCTACAACAAAAATTCAAACAAAAGAAAATGCCTTTTATTTCGGGCTTACAATGAAAGCGAAAATTATAACTTTCTTCCTTTTGTGAACAAACCACGAGGATCTCGTTATATCGAGGTCACCAGCTTGCGTGGGTTCTTTGCGTGTGGGGACTTTTTATTCGTCCAGTGGACCACAGCGCAATTCGATCGGTGGGGCAGGGTTGCGGAACTACAGATGTAAAGGGGCTCGTTTCCGCGAAGGAAGCGAAGCGCTGAGGATCACACTCCGCGAAGGAGAGGATGCGCTGCGGGGATCACACTCCGCGAAGGAGAGGATCGCCGGGCGGTGAGATCTACTAGGAGAAATCCTGGCTATCCACGAGATTAAAGCGAAGCTTAACCTAGAGGGTATCGTAGTTGACCGAGTTTTCTTACCAGCGATTTGTGGATCGGCGTCGGCGGCACTTGTACTGCCGATGCTCGGAGCGGCGTTGGCGGCTCATGGATCTCGTGAAATTCTTGGGCTCCTCGAAAATCCGCCTCAAAGCCAAAGCCAAATCCTCAAAAATCCAGTCCACCTCTTTGAGAAAATCCCGAACCACCAGACCCTATTTATACATCTCAAGGGGGTGGCTCGACAATTGGCGAGCCACCTCGCTCACTGGGGAGGCTCGGCCATGTTTGGTAGAGCCACCTCGGCTGGCGGTACCTCGACCAAGTTGGCGAGGTGGCTCGGCTATAGTGGTAGAAACACCGACCACTTGGCAGAGTAGCTTCGGCCATGTTGGTAGAGCCACCTCGGTCATTGGCGAGGTCCGTTCGTCGGTTCAGTCGTTTTTCGTCGTTTCTCCGTCGATTCTTAAATCGATTCTTGGTCTTCAGGGCTTAGTTTTGCTCGGTGATGTAAGCCATTGTGTTGAGTCCGTGTCCGATCAACTTTCGAGCTCAAGCGGTTCGTTTGCATCGGCGGACTAAGTGCGGTTGATTCCGTCTCATCAGCGTTTGAATTTAGCCAACTTCGCCTCGTTGAGCTTCGTCGTCGGGTTTTCTCCACGGCGTCGTTTCGGCGGCTCGTGCGCCTCGTAGACTCACTTCATGGGTTCGTCGGCTAGCTTTATCGTTTTGCGGCGTAATCCGTCGGCGGCGTTACGGGTCGCCGTCGGATGGATCGTCGGTTGTCAACCCACCGTTTACGAGTCTTGTTTGGGTATTGATAAGCAATTTTTAACGCCTACAGAGACACCTCATGCTGCCTCGCTCAAGTCCTTTGAGCGAGACATCTCATGCTGCCTCGCTCAAACCCCTTGAGCAAGACACTTCAGATTGCCTCGCTCGCTTTCTTCAAGTGGGACAATTCCAGATATTGATAATTATTCTCCGTACGGGATTCAAGGCAGTATATTCAAGACAAATTGGTTCCATATTACATATAGAAGCTTTCATGGAAATTTGATGACGGATAATTTATATCCCAGATGTTCAGAAAACCAGATGACGCTTTTTCTCTGAATGACTCTCAAGGCATTCAATCACAACCCAAGTGATGACTTTCAAGATGAAGATGATTAGTCCAAATCGACCCGACATTTCAATCCATTCAAATACAAATGCAGCAGTTATTGAACTTCGAATATGGATAGCGACATCGCTGCACCTGTGGTTTGAGAAATGAAGCAAAACATGGGCCTCTTCTACAAAGTTCAACGTTGAGCGAAGCAAAGCATCTTATCCAAAGTATTCCGGACCCTCGATAAAATACGGAGAGTCGAAAACTTTGGAGGGTATCTGTAGGCATCAAAAATTGCGAAGAACCTCAAATATGACTAAATTATGAGAAGATCGAAGGACAACGTCGTCGAAATCTCAAGAAGTCAACACATGGGAAGATTGTGTCTCGCCATGGCAGAGACACTTGTTTGTGCCTCGCCACGGCGAGAACACCTTGATGTGTCTCGCTACTAGCGAGACACTTGTGTGTGCCTCGCCACTAGCGAGACACCTTGATGTGTCTCGCTACTAGCGAGACACTTGTTTGTGCTCGCCACGAGACACCTTGATGTGTCTGCTATAGGCGAGCACTTACTGTCTCGCCAAAGGCGAGACACCCGTAATACTTGAAACAAGCTCTTGAAGGGTCTAAATCAATGCGATGGGGCCCACTTGATTTTATCAACGCAGAGACGCTCAGATACTTTAATGGGCGGTTATCTCGCTGAAAATCGCCCACTAAGTGATTTTAGGGCATTTAATCGCCTAAAAGCAACAAACCGTTATAAATACGGAGGGGACGACATCGCCTCCAGCTAGCGAGGCGTTTCATATCGCCGCCATGGTAGGCAGCCCTCTGCGACCGCCTCGGCCAAAGGAGCTAGGCAGCCTACGAGGCAACTCGGAAGCCGCTAACTACAAATGTTGGGTACTTATGACACTTGTGTTTCTTCAGAGGGCACGTTTCCCAAAGGCTATAAATACCCCCCTACATCCACTTGGGCAGGGGATCGGCATTTGGCAATCAGAGATCAAAAAAAAACCAGAGCTTTTGCAAGGAGAGAGAGAGAATCCAAGCTTCCAAAGTTCAAGAACACGATCTACACGGAGATTCCTCGAGTTTAAGCTTTGACTTAATCTTGAGAAGAGTAGATATCTTACTTTGCTAAGATATTTGCTTAAGTTCTTATTTCCTTTGCGAAGCATCAACTAAACCCCGTCGATTCGACGATCGTTGCTCGGTGGTCCACGGATTACGCGTCCCCGGCACAAGCAAAGTCCCACGAAAATAGGAGATCTACACTTGTAGTATCTTTTGTTCGAGTTTGTGAGAGAGTTATTTAAATTTCTTTGTAACTGAAAGTTAAAGTGTAATTTTCTTAAGTTTTGTAATGAAAACGACAAAGAAATCAACTTTCGACCCAAACACAGTGCTCTTGGGGTTTTACTTTTAACCTGCTTCCAATCCTCTCGAGCAATATCTGCCGTTAATTCTTCAAAAGATCTACATGAAGGATCAATCCTAGTCGTTGCTCCTATAAACTTTGAATACAAAATCCTAACATTTTACACCCCCTCGTTCATGTGCAAAAATGGTAAAACTTAAGAATCATGGGCCTTAGAATTAGACTTGGCACCAATAGAAGTAGAGGTGGGCTGAGAAGAAATTGAATGGGGCTTTGATAGAGAATTAAAATGAGAAAGAGAGGAGAAAGAAGAAGAATCAGGATTGCAAACCCTAGATTTTTCTTAATTTTTCATCGCCATTGCTGAGCTTTGCTAACGTTTTTTGTTGCTCTGAGAATAGCTCCTTTGAGGAAGCTGGATTATATATATTAGTTTGATCAGGAAGTTAAAGAGACTAATTAGATGAGTTATCTGATAAAACAGGAGGTTTTTACTAAAATTTATCCAAATTGAAAATCTAAATTTAAAAAAAAAGGTTAACAGATTAACACCCCCCCCCCCCCAAAAAAAAGAAAAAACAAAAATAATATGTTCAAAATATCAGAACCAGCTTTTAAGTTTAGGGGTGATGAAACCCCTTCAAATTTAAGTTTTTTTCACCCCCACCACAATATTAAGTTCAATTTTCACATGGATGGGAAAAATTACGCAGGGAGATATTTTACCAATAAAAATTGTAGTAAACCCCCAGTAACTTTTGGAGTTGTTGAATACAACTCAATAAGTTTCCTCATTTGACAAATAACCCCTATAAATTTGAACCTATAAACAACATAAAAGTCATTTTGAAAGTTATTAGTGTTTAGTGTAATTTATCTAAAAGATATTGGCTATTTTTATAAAAGTTATTAGTGATTTAGTGCAATTTTAAAAGTTATTGAGAGTTTACTACAAAACATTCAGAGCTCTTGGGGGTTAGTGTAATTTTCCCATATAATTAATTGGTGTCACGTCAGTAGTTGAAAGGGCCCATACCAATTCTAGAAATAATTGGATCTAGTTTGAGACATGTTAAACAATAGAATATTATAAATTTTCATTAATATATTAAAGTCTACTCCCCTTTATATAGGGATACAATATCAATGAGTTTTCTTTAAGCGATCGATGTGGGACTAAACACAATTTCCTAAATACTCTTATTCTCCTCATCAACTTCCTAATATCTTTCAATCACCGAAACTACTTCCTAATATAATATATATCATTTAACACTCCTCCTCAAGCTGGCACATAAATATCATGCATGCCCAGCTTGTCACAAATATATTGTACCTGATCTTTGGCAAGTGGTTTAGTAAGTATGTCCACCAACTGATGTCCAGCCTTAATATGTTTGGTTTCCATTTGAGGAACTTCAAGTTCTATACTAACAATCTTTTCTCGAATCACATGGCAATCAATCTCAATATGCTTCATCCGCTCATGGAATACCGGATTAGAAGCAATGTGAATAGCAGCTTGATTATCACAATATAACATCATCAAATCCCCCAATTCTCCAAGTAGTCGCTTAATCCAAATCATCTCACATGTGACAGTTGTCATAGCTTTGTATTCTAACTCTGCACTCGATGTGGAAACAACACTTTGCTTCTTGCTCTTCCAAGACACCAGGTTTCCTCCAGCAAACACACAATAACTCGATGTCGACCTTCTAATAGTTGGGCATCCTGCCCAATTAGCATCTGAAAAACCAGTTATATGATAATGTCTGCCCTTAGAGTATATGATCCCCTTTCCTAGAGCACTCTTTAAATACTGAAGTATTCTAACTACTGCATGTCAATGAATGGTATGAAGAGCAGTCATGAGTTGACTGACAACAATCACCGGAAAGGTAATATCTAGACGTGTTACAGTAAGGTAGTTCAGCTTTCCCAATAGCCTTTCATAATTTTCAGGATCCTCCAATAGCTCTCCTTGATCCGGCAATAATTTGAAATTCTGTTCCATTGGCGTACCAACTGACTTACAATCCAAGATCTCACTCTCAGATAGTATATCCAGCCCATACTTCCTCTAAGATAGAAATATTCCCTTTTCTGACCTTGCTACTTCAATTCCCAAAAAAAATTTAGGTTCCCCAAATCTTTTGTTTGAAATTGTTGTTGTACATAATGAGCATGACACTTTGGGTTATCTAAGAAAAAAAAGTGTGAATTTAAAAACAAATGGAGGTAAGACGTTTGGTTTATAGGTAAAAAATTTATTGTACATTTTTTATTATTATATTATTTTATTAAAGCTCATGGAATATGTATTTGAAAGAGTCACGTTTAAGTTAGTTGGCTTAAAAGAAATTAGTTTAAAAATTAGGTTTATATGCAAATTATCCTTTATTTAATGCCGAAGAATATATGGTCCACAGATCCCAGATTTTTTATTTTTCATTATGTAAAAACTAAGGATTGAGATCCGAGGGTCCAATTCTCTCCATCCTTACCATCTATATCACTTTCAATGGATGAGATCATGTCATGTGAGATTTTGATTATTACAAATAGTGGTTTTGAATATAGTGGTTTTCAAGTTTGCAAGTAGTTTTCGAGACCATAGTGATTTTCAAGAAAACAATGAACATCTTACGTGGCGTGATCTCATCTATTAAATTTAATATAGGCGGTAAGAATTGAGAGAATTGGACTCTCTCCAATTACCACCTAATTGGAGAGGATCGAATCCAAAAACTAATGATAGAGTTTTTGACAAAAAGTATAACTACCAATAATAATATGGAAAATATAAGCCTGACAGCTCTGACGGGATTCGAACTTGATGATACCAACCCATTCAATGCGGAAACTTTGATCAATTGCACCAGTTGTGTTGTCAGTATGATGGGCAAAAATAATTTAATAATTATAAAAACTACTGTAACACGAAAAGACATTCTATAATAATAAGCCCAATAACTTTAGCATGTATATATTTTTTGTAAATATAAATGATTGTGTGCAAACAATAAATCTATTCCTATCAATTATCATGAATCACAAGGGCGGACCCACATATATCAAATTGGTGTCACGTGACACCAGTTTGATTTAGGATACATGGGATCCGCCCCTAAATTATATTACCTGACCCGATCGCAGTAAAAGAAAATCATTGTCGATAATTTTTCCTAATCTGTTACTATATGTATACGTTAAGCGAAAACCTTCTCCCTCAAACCCTTCCACAGCTTGACACGTCAGCATTCCTCTTCTCAAATAAAACCGCCATGTGTCATTGATCCTAACCGTTCATCTACCCATCTCAAAATCTCAAAAATAATTAAATCCACCAATCCAACAAATTTCCAAAATTTAAGACCGTTATGCATATGAAAAATAATACTTTGAGTTTTTTAATCTTTAAATTTCCGATATTTAAACCCGTTAATCAATAAATTTCCGAATTTTAAAGCCCGTAATGCATATAAAAATAACAAATATGTAGAATCGAGATTAATCGAATATTTCCTACCATATATATTTGTTACTTATTTTAATTACCAAAATGAAATTATATATATATGGAAGGAAATACATATTAATTTATCGACCTAAAATTATTGCCTGTACACAACTTTCTAAATATTCGGTTAACATATAACCGAATATCTTTTACAAACTACCTAAAATTATTGCCATATCTTTTAACCGCATTTATTACATATTTCAAATATTTTTCCAAAAAATTTTCGAAATAGTATTAGATTTTATATTATGGTAAGATATTTAGTATCTTTTTCAAACTACCTACAATTATTTCCATATCTTTTTAACCGCGTTTGTTACATTTTTCAAATTTTAAAAAACATGCATGATAGAGGGGCAATATATTTTCCAAATTTATGTCTATAAGAATCACTGGATCGGCCATAAAAACTTAATTGCAGCGATATATCATTGGTTCTCTTAGGTAAGTGTTTTCTTTTTGAATTTAAAATTATTTGTAAATTTATTTTTCATCTTTATTTAATATAATTTATTTTTCATCTTTCTTGTGATATAGTTTAATTGTGCAGATATAATTCATTGCTTCTCTTAGGTAAGTGTTTTCTTTTTGAATTTAATAATTTGATAGAATTTTTAATTTATTTATATTGAATTATTTTTATTGCATTCCTTTTTATTTATCACAGTGTATACAATTTTTTCATTTTTTTATTAATTAATTCCCCGTGTTAAGCCATTCATAACCTTTGGTAATTTTATTCATTTTTCTGTTAATTTTTTATTGCTCTTTCATGATCTTTCAAATAAAAAATGTGGCAAAGATCATGAAAGTCAATTAAAATTGTTGAAAGAACATGAAATATCAATTATTTTTTAAAAATTAAATAATTCTAGAGATATATCATTGCTTCTCTTAAAGTGTTTTATATCCATAAACAAAGAATTTTCTTCATTATGTAAATGATGATGATATTTATTTAAATTTTCATATTGTATATATCACGCTTCTAGTTTTGAATTTAAAATTTTTTCAAAGGAGGAAAATTATATTTCAACATTGTGAATTGAAATCAATCCCAACCATCCATTCTCTTTATAACTTAATTAATAATAATCCAAAAATCTGTAAAATCCAAAAATAATACTATGAAATTAAAAGGAAAAATATTCCTTAACAATCTGCATAAATATCGGTTAATCTTCTATCATTAATTAGAAAATTTAAATGAGATTTCTTTCTCTTCACAATTTTTGGCTGATTTTCTTAAATAATAGATAAAATCAAATATTCCCTAACAATTTGCATAAATATCGGTTAATCCTTTTGTTAAATATTATAGTTAAATATTTCATTTGAAAAGATCTTTGAGATTTCTTCTAGCCACTTTCGTGATATCGAATTCCTATATGGTTGACATGTGGTTCGCTATGCTAAATATAGTTATTTGATGACGCAATCTAATTTGAAAATTCAAATAAATAACAAATTTGAATTTGTTACTATAACAACTTGGTTAAAATTTAATCACATGGTATTATTAATATTTCTATTTTAAATGATTAAATATGCCAAATTTGTACGTTCTCTTCCATTTCTCTTCCTCTATCCTCAGCCTCCTCAATTCTCTTTCCCAAAATAAGTTCCCCATGATGTTTGGTGAATTAACATTGGCAATGAAGACGAACCCAAGAACCAACCGTGATGTTTCTAAATTTGGAGGAAGCGGATCTTGACAAGTTGTCCCGGTTTGATTCGATAGACAATTTATTCTTTTAGTTATTACTAAAGTTTGATGATGATAATTTTTGTTAATTATTGCGGTAATTGCTAATTTTGGATTAGAATTCTTGAAATTTAATTTGTTAAACTTTAGTTATTTGTTCTTTGTGACTACTAATTTGTTTGATTCGACAAGTTCGAGGTTTGTGTCGGGGCGATTCTCAATCCACAACAACGAAAGCCCAAGCTTGGATTTGCAATTGGATGGGATTGAATCGAGAGAGTGGGAAGATATTTAGAAGATTCTATACTTTTAATATTATACTCTAATAGCTTGACTGACTAATTGTTAGCCAACAGTTCAACACATCATTTGGGGAATGTGTTGCAATTATTATCAAGTAATAAAGATTGATGCTTTAGTTTATAAATATTTGAAAGTTGTGATAATTCTTACTCAATCGAATGAGCATCTTGAAGTGAATGCTTATTGAAAGGTACTCTTTTACCAATTTTTATTTTTTAGAAATTATAAATTATTATAGGTAAATTTTGAATCATCATCCCAAATAATTAACTTATGTTTTATAGAAAATTGTAAACTATTCTTTGCTGTGTTTACTAATTTAGGCTTAGAATTTTGAAATGTGATTATTTTTTCCTGCCTCTCTTGGTACCTTCATCGTTCTGTCGAAGATTAGGTGGTTGTTGTTTGATTCTCTCCAATTCATTTGGTAGGAGAGGGATCACTTCATCTCCTCTATAAGGTTTGATTTGTATGTATCTCCATTAAAATATTATGTGAGGTTGACCCCTCTTTATTTTTAGCTACGTGTAGTTGATTTAAATTTTTTTTAATTTGGTTTGAGACTGATTATCATTTTCTATGCGTATTGTCTTCAGGTGTTGAAGTAAATGGCCTTTTGGATCATTCGAGTACAACTTTCATTAGGTACATAATGTAAGCTTATTTAAAACAACTAAAGGTTATTCCTTTAGAATCATCATTTGTTGTAACAAACTTCGCATTATGGATGAGCTTGAGTTTATTTTACAATGACTCAAATTTGTATTTGAATACTATGAGTTAAACAATTCTTATATAATTCAGCACGTGATTTTTTCCTGTGAAAATATTAATTCAGTTGCCAAGTCGTGTATTGCCAAATATTTTAGTTACAGAAATTCAAGGTTTTTGAATTTTAAAAAGAGAGGAAAAAGATAATTTAGGTAAGTTTTGATTTTTTTTAGTTAAACAATTTCATAAATTTAGGTGCGTGATGTTTTTCACTATAAAAATATTTATTCGATTACCTATTCGGTATTGCCTAATGTTTCAGTTATCAAAATTCAAAGTTTTTACTTGGAATTTTATTTTTATAATAATTATGAGAATTAATTGTTGAAAATTAGATTTTTATCACCTTAATCTTCAGCTACCAAAATATATCATATGCAAAACTTTTGTGCCTAATTTTCAGTTACTAAAATTTTGATATGTTTTGAAATTTAAGAAAATAAGGAAATGGTATTATAGGTAATTTAACCAAATTAGAATTTGTTACCCAAATCATTAGAAAATCATCATTAGCACATTTTAATTAATATTTTCCTAATCTAATTTACCAAATTTGACTAATTTGCTGGTAAGTATCATTTCGATAATTTTGAATTTCAAAACTAGAGGGAAAATGTCGTTAAGTATAACATAACTAATTTCATTAAGTGAATCTTGCACAAATATATTTAATTTATTATCCAAATTGATACTTGAATACCTTATTTCACATATTTTCCTTAAATCAATAGAGTGACCAGTTCTCTTGATTATAATAGGTTCGACCATTAAGCTATTGAGGATGTTTATATTTAAGTTGTCTCTCTTCATCAACAAAGCAATTTATGAAAATTTAAAGATTGGATTATGAAATTGTTAACCTTGAAATCCCTCTCGACTAGAGAACAAGCGACTCAGTGCTGTTTCTAATGGTGGAGGTCATGTTACTGGAATTATTTTCATCTATTTACTTATATTTTGAGATTTTAGCATTCTCTAATAATATATAAGATCTATGATCGATATTTGTTATTCACCTATGTATTTCATAATAATGACATTTTATAATTTGAACATTATCATAATTTTTATGCAGGAATGTATTTTCTTACCTTAATCAAGAGGGTTTTTCCATGCTTCGGAAAGGGAGATGTGTCACTCTTTTATTTATATTCTTTAGGTAAATGAGTGATTAGAATACGACGAAATTTCAGTTAATTGCAGTAAGACTGTGCTTAGCATAGGCTAAAAGACTAGTTCCAAGTAAAAAAAAAACAGCGCCAACTTTGTGCCCTATCCTCATCTCCATGCGTCTTCTCTGAATTGTTGTCGTCGCGGAGAGGGCCTCCGGAGCTTCGTCTCGGCCTATCTCCGCTTCTCCTCTTCCTTCTACTCCTCTTGTCTCCACGGCTCTGCCTCATTGACTCCTCTAGTCTCCATGTCCACGGCCCCGCCTCCTCGACTTCCCTTTCTCCGTTCGTTTTCTCAATTCATATTCTCTTCTCACTGTGAGGACAAACTCTCTCAACTCCAAAGGTACTCACTGATTTGATTTCTCCATTGTAAGATTTCATTAGCTAAGATTTGGGGGAAGACATAAATTGTTCAGATGTCTACGTGATTGGCTTGGATAATTTTAGTTATTATTATTAAAGTTTCATACTTTTTAGGATTAGGGTTACTAGATTAGGGTATAGTTTGTGATTGTGGCAATCTTTTGTTGGTAAGCTTCATCTATGGCTAACATGATAGGAAAAATTAATAAATGTTGAATGCCGTGAACATAAATCCTTTAAGAGGAACATTTGGTGGAAAGGATATGCTCCATTAGGTAAATCGATACTTAAACTAATTTAACTTTTTTTCTCTTACTTATAATTTGCTGACTTTTGCATATTGATGTTGAAAAAAATGTTAATTTTGTATGCCTTAGGAGAATATTGCAGTTAGATGCTCTAACCCTTTTTTCACTTTACCCATTGGAATTTGGTTGCACGAACTTCAACTGCATTGCCATGAAAAAGAAAAGGTTACCTACTTTTTCCAAGTGGTGAAACAAGTTTCATACATAGCTTTTTTAGCTCATAAAACTGATCAAGAATTTAATATCAATTCATTAAGTATTGACAAATAGTAAACATGTTCTTTTTTAAAATATGAAACCCCATCGGGAACAACCATAAGTTTTCTAATTATTAACTATATAATTTTTCTTTCAAAATCCCTGATCCATCGATAAATCATGTATAATATGGAAATATATAAAATAAAGTTTTTAGATCTGACATATATCTATTTCATTTAAATAAGTACACGGAATCATAGATACCTTTGATCCGCAATGGCTAAAGACAAGCGGACAAGTTGGGAAAATGAGACCTTTTTTCCTGTTTCCATTTGTTTGGGAAAAGTTCCAGCATACATGAAGACTAAACAACCTACAGTTCTTTTGATCCAAAAATTTATGGAACCAAACAAACAACAAGATACCATTTTTCTTTTGGGGTACTTTTTATTTGAATTGTATTCAATATCAATGACTAAACGAGAAATAATCACTTGTCCAAAATTAATCCCTATTGTTTATATAAAATTAAATTTCTTAAATATATTCAGTATATACCGACAAAATGTGGAGGAACTATGATTGATATCCCAGTCAAGAATGGTTTGCATGACACTTGTCTTTACTATTTTTGTTCACAATAAAATTTTACGAAACAACCGAATAATCTGCACCTCTCTCCACAATCTTTAATTTGCATTTATATTTTTATGTTTTTTCATTCTTATTTTTGAGAAAAGAAGCATGAAGCATGTAACTATTTGGAGTATTACAAGAAACGGCACTACTGAGATGCGTAATTGGAATATTCAGTAGGGATAATTGCAGATGAACCCTTATAATTCTAATTGTATGGATAGACCACCTTAGTGAATCTTTTTTACTCTTAAAAGAGCTAAAAAAAGTTTTATAGAAGCGGATAGATCCAATGTAGTTCCATTGGTGCAGATAAACTCCTGATTGCTAACTTTTTTCCCCCTCTAAAAAGTAAAGAAAAAGGTTCACCGTGGGGGTCTATCACCACCAATAAAACTATGAGCGGTCTATTTACGATTAAGTAAGTGATGCTACTAGGGTCTATTAGCAGTTAATCCTATTTGTTAGAATTTTTTAGTCAATAGACTTCTACAAGTTGTCATGTTATTTTATGTATTTATATCTACATATTTTTTGTTTGACGAGGGAACTTCCCCGTGATTCTTCGAACCATGGGTATCAAAATTCCAGGGCGAACCATGGGTATCAAAACCCCAGGCATTGCTAAACGGTACCCCTTAAGGCATAGCCTCGGGTATTTCAGGAACTTAAATTTCTATGGGTACTCCCCAGGAGAGTTGAATCTCAGACCTTGAAATACTATTCATAGATAGTTTTCCAACTCGGCTAGATACTCAAGGATATTTTTATGCCTATATTAAAATTTGTTGTCCTCGCCACAAAAAATAAAAAATTGTTACCGCTACGACCCATCAAAAGCCGACCTTGGAGAATTCAGGGTACAAGATAACATATATTTCTAGAGCTCCAATGACAAATGTTAAACGTCTTGGGACTCAGCCAAAAGTTTTATTATTTGTTATAATTAGAGATTTTGTCGTAGTTAAGTAAGTGATGGATCTCCATTCGGCCGTATAAAAGTTCTCAATATGATAATGAAAAGTTTGTGAAATTCTGTATGAAAACAAAAATAGCAAGGCCAATGACGCATTATTGCATTTTTATATCCTTCGACCCTGTTTGGTAAGGGTTAAGAGAAGGGTTAAAGAGGTTAAACCCTCTTTAATCATTCAAACGGGTTAATTTGGTCAAAGTGTTAACAAATCATTTACAAGGGTAACAAACCCTTTACAAGGGTTAAAGTTAGTTAACCCCTCATTTAGAAGGGTTAACAAATCTGCTTAAAGAGGAGGGTTAAGACTTAAGAGTTACTTTTTCAAAACGAGAAATAAAACTTAAAAATATTTTAAGGATATTTATAGCAATTAATCTCCTTAACTTTTCTTTATTTGCCAAATATAAAAACTTAACCCTTCATATTGACTATCAAATCCAAAGGAATTAAATTATTTTAACTTCTCGTGAAGAGTTAATTAAGTTAGTCATTCTTCTTAACCATTCTCTCTTAATCCCTTGTCAAACGGCATGTTAGGTATCTTCATTCGTATGCACTCGACAATCAATTATTGACCGTCCTTATCGTGAGTGATATATAACTTGGAAATGAGTAAAATAAAGTTGTTTGATGATTGCATCTATGTCCTCAATTAGAACCAACAATCATCAATACCTTTGATCAAATATAGAGTGCGACAACCGATGAAAATGAAATATTTTTCTTTTTCGCATTTTATTTGTAGAAAATTTTAGCACGTTATTGAGTAGATGCAAACAAAGAGGACATAAAATGTCACCACCACGTAAGATTTTATTTTTATAGCCACAAAAATAATAATAATAAAGAAATAAAGAAAGAAAGAATTTACTCAACTTTAGGGGTATCAATTCACATAACTTTGTCTGCTTGTTGGTAAGACCAATAAGAACGGAGCCATATGAATTTATACGAATTTGATTATTCATTAACTTATTAGGTTTTCCAATCATACGTTAGAATCTATCATATTTTGATTTTGAACCTCCACAGTTTCATATTTTTCATTTTTCTATCGCAAATAAGATTAAAGAATAAACTTATGCCGCATGCAACATATATTCATTAGTGTGTTAACCTATGAATTGGAAAACTGCGCAAAGCTCGTAATGCTATCCTAGAAGTCAGCCCAAATTAAATTGTACAGTGGGTTTATACACAACAGCAATTAGGTTAAATTATTAGAAGTTGAGCGCTTGGGCTCTCTTGCAATAACCAACAAACGTAAAAAAGAGATAATACATAAACAATGTAATAAAAAAAAAAAAATCCTTTTAGAGGAACTGAAAAAAGAAAAGTGTGTTTATAGATCAAACATACCCTTGGAAAAGTGCTAGCGATTATATATTAAGGCCTTAAGAATGCTATTTTAGCCCAAATGGAAAGCCGGACTCGGCTTGAACTGGGCTAGAACTGCACCAATGCAATTCTAGCCGGACTGGGCTTGGACTGGGCTCAGAAATACGACAGGGGATGACTTACAATTAACCCTGATAATGAAGACACTATTTTAAAATTTCGGAGCTCATGTCTGTTTTCTCATCTGGTTTGTACTATTTTTTAAGGAGGGATTGTTTAATACCCACAAAGGAACTAAAATGAATCAACACTTCCATTTCAAAAAACCAGTATATTTTGTGGTGGTTCTGTGAAAATAAAAAAATTTATGGTGGTTCTCCGAAAAACCACTATATTTTGTGGTGGTTTTGCATTTAAAAAAAAACCCTTCTCATAATTTAGGCACCACAAGAAACTCACGGGTACATTCTATCAAGCATAATTGTAGTGACCTAGTGGGATATCCTATTAAGCATTCTATAACTTCCATTTCAGAAAAGCTAGAATTTTGGTTCTACCCTTATACGTGTTAGTAATTCCAAATTTTAAGCAATGTCCTCAATACTTACAAATGCTTTAAAACTCCATGAAGAGGTAAAATTAGAAAAAAGATAATAAAAACTACCTCCACATTCTCACTACAGACCCTACGTTCTGAAGTAAACTAAATTCCTAAACCTCCCACTCCATTCTCAATTTCATCCCTCATTCAAAAAACAAAAAGAAAAGAATAAAAAAGAAAAGAAAGAAAACTAAAAAAAGCCAATCCTCCTCTTCGAAACTCCATTAGCAAAAGATAGCAAAAGAGATCCTAACTCATAAACTCCCTATGTGCATCATGAACCTGATCTGATTCAATCCTAGATTCTCTACATCATTGATACAGAGCATTTCTTCTCCTCTATCTTAGTTGCAAGTTCATCGTTTTTTATCTGGGTTTCATTTCAATCAACATCCAGAAATAACGAAGTCGTGTTTTTATATATCTATTTATATTAGAATCAATAAAGTGTTAGCAATATTTCTCTACTACGCACAAGTTTGACTGTGTCATGCACGCATTGCATGCACCAGAAGACTATTTATGAAGTGAAGTGATTGTAATTAATGTTTATAGAGTCTTACTATTACCTAAAAACAAATTAAAGAAACTGTCTCGGCTGAAGGCTTTTGGAGACGCTTTGACTGTCTCACCAGGCTCTTTGGCCGCACGCTTTGATCGTCTCTACCAAAGGCTGAGCCTCGGGCCAATTTTGATGCAGGCTTCGGGATCCAAATCTTGTGATTTTGAGTCGATCCCTTGGTTGATTTCGACTCTTGCGCCTTGCGAGCAACGGCACGTGCACGAGCGGCACCGGCACGACGCTTTTGGGCGCTCCTTCTTCGTCAGACGGTTCCTCTTGACGAGGATCCATTCTTCCTTGGCGGGCGTGCTGACGCGCCTGATCACTTGAGTTCGTGTGATAGTGAACTCCGTTCGTCGACTCCATGGCCTTGGCAAACTGACGGGCCATCTTCTGACGCTGTCTCTGACGAGCCCTCTTCGTCAGAGCGGTAGAGATCTTGTAGGATGACTCTTTCTTCTGAACAGAGCCATCTTGAGCAGAGCTCCCAGCTTTGAAATTTGCCAGGGTGTTGTTGCGAGGGGAAATCACCTCCGTCGCGAGTGAGCGAGATTCGTTACGCACTACGACAGAACGGACCTCCCTCCTTGGAGACGAGATCCTCCGATGCTTGCGGGACGAGGAGGACTTCGATGAAGAAGAGGAGAGATATTCTTCAAACTTGGCTTGATCGAAGACATAATCCAACCCATCGACCATGAGGTCGGCTTGGTCGTTGCTAGGCTGCGACACCATAGCCTCAACGTTGAGACTATTGGCTCCCACTGTGGTCGCCATCGTGTTTACGCTGAAAAACGGGGCTCTTTGTTGCTTCCATTACAAAACATTTTGATAATGAAAATAGTGAAAGATTACACGTGTATATCTCTCAATTACAAAGAAAATTAGCTCGCTCTCTTACAAACACGAACAGGATACACTACGTAGCGATCTCCTGCTTGCGTGGGTACTTTGCCTGTGCCGGGGACGCGTCGTCTGTGGACCACCGAGCAACGTTCGTCGGATTGACGGGGTTAAGTTGGTGTTTCGCAAAGGAAACAAGAACTGAAGCAAATATCTTAGCAAGGTAAGATATCTACTCTTCCCAAGAATTAAGGCTAAGTTTAAACTCGAGGAATCTCCAAAGAAAGCTTCAAGAACGCTCTTGATTTGATGAGGAGTTCACTCTTGGATCTTCAAGATTCACCAAAGGACTCCTCTCTATGTTTTTCCTTCTCTGAAAATAATCTCCCCCCAAGTCAGATTCTCTCTGCCCCTTTTAATGGTGGATGTAGGCAACTATTTATAGACCTCAAGAGGGTGTAACTGCTGAAAAGAACGTGGATCATGACCGCCAAGGCGCACGATTGGTAGCGGCAGTTTTGGTGTCGCTCACCACAACATCTCGCCCGGTAGCGACACTTTTGGTGTCGCGCACCACAACTGTCTCGGCAATAGGCGAGACAGTTTGGACTGTCTCGGCCAAAGAGGTCGCGTCCTGGCTGTTGTAACCGCTCCTCCCACGATTTAAGGCACGTTTAATGCTCCATAATCGCACTTAATGGGCGTATTTTCAGCGTAACGGCCCACTAATGTAGCTGAACTCTCCCACGTGTTGAAGAGGTCAAATGGGACCCATAACTGACAATAAAACACCTGGAAGAACGCCTCAAACACTTTTGGTGTCTCCGGCGATGAAGGCGGTTTAGCTATCTCTGCGCCCGGTCGCGAGCGATTCAGGCTTGTCTCGCCCATGCAAGACAGTTTCGACCGTCTTGCCGTTGCGGTTGACTTCCTTGGACTTTGATGATGTCGTCCTTCAATCTTCTTCTGATTAAATTATATTTGGGGTTCATTAGCAATTTTTGATGCCTACATCTTCTAGTGGAGATAGCAACGATGCAGCCGGTGATCCGTAGCATTCGTTCCTCAGAGCCATTTTTGTTGTTCACAAACTCTATTTTTTGGGTTAAGTTCTGTTTGTAATTATCAAATACTACTCATCCTTTCTGCACTCTTTATGATTCTTCTGTTCAAATCTACGAGTGCTTTCCATTGTGCTTCTCTCAGTGTGTAGAGTGACGACATAGGTCCGCTCCTCGACCACCGAGAGACTCAATCCAAATCACTCCTAGATATCTTCTGTATATTCCTCTTTTGCCATATAATACAATGTGATAGCGCATCTTGCCCTATTTTTACTTCAAAAAAAATCACTCATAGATCATTGCTATTTCCCTTTATTTTTAAGGAAATGCATATAGAAATAGTAACATGAAAATAAAATATGTATGTTTCTAGAGCAATTATTTCTTATCAAAGATGTTTATGTTCCTTTATGAGTTTATGACTCACTGAAACTTTTATTTAGCCATGGTTCTATATTCTTTGTCTTCCGGTTGTTTACATGGTTTTATTGACTTTGGAATTCGATGGTAGAGTCTCTTATATATATATATATATATATATATATATATATATATATATATATATATATATATATATATATATATATATATATATATATATATATATATATATATATATATATATATATATATATATATATATATATATATATATACAATGTGCTTAGTGGATAATTATTACTAATTTTGTTAAGGACACAATATTAGTTTACGATCTACTTTAATTATAATCGTGAAAGACATTTTATCTACTTCACATCTACTATCTTTAAATTAATGCTTATCCATGTTGAAATTAGAGGTAACCCAAGGTCAACATATAATCTTCTTTTCTAGGCATATTATATTTGCCACTTTGGCTTGGAGGAAAGAAAATATTCTTTTCTTTGATGGAAAAAAATAAAGACTTTTAAACAAGTTAAAGACATTATCCTATTTCTCAGGTATGTATTCAATTCAAATTTTCAAATTTTTGGCGTCTTTAATAATATTTTTGCAATTAAATCTTTCTAATGAAGTTCTTCTATATCTTTTGCAATTAAATATTTATATATATAGACCCTAGCACATTTCTAAAGAGGGTTTGATCCCTGTAGATTAATGCAGGTATGTTTTAATCTTAAGAATAACAATAGATTCTGAATTGAGATTTACTAAAATTTATCTTTTCAGTTTTGTAATATTTGTATTTTGAAATTGAATCAACCGATGCCTTAATCTATATTTCTATATGTTGGCTAATGCATATGCCTGGTACGCACTAGAACATTCCGAAGAGATGCTAATCCCCATGCACTATGAACTGCTCCTAACGTTACGTCGTCAAGAGTATAGTTTAATGGATTCATCTAGAAACCATCATTGAGAACTAATTTACTAAGTATATTACAGATCAATGTGATAACAACTGCTAGCCCATAAATTTATAGCAGACTAATTATACGGGACTAGATAACTCTTACTATTATTCTCAGCCAAATAATGGAGAAAAATCACAATGCCAATTAAAATTTTAGTTTTACTGGACTCAATTGATACATCAAATATTTTATTTGAAGAACGTGTCACATAATCAAATATCTCATTTAAATTGTCCTAAACCTCATTTCAAATTGTCCTATTTTTCTAATTTATCTCACTTTGCCTTCACTCAAATTATCCAATAGGTTAAAATCATACTATTAAATTGTCCTAATTATTTCAAATTTGTACGTACCAATGAATAACCACCTAAATTCAACGGATCTAGCTATATATTAAATCTTTGTTTTTAACTATCTCGATTAGGTATATGATATGTTTAATAAACTTATTCAGCGTTCATTAGGTATATAATATATTTAATAGTTATAAAGTATTATCAAGTATAAATTAGCATCTATTACATATTCACCTGGCTTATTTTATTTGTTTATATATTACCTACTAATTGCTCCACATCTACAGAATCCCACATAAAGCAGTGTCAGAGTATTGGATCAATTATATTAGTTTGTTAAATAAACTCTCATAAGAAGTTTTATGTTCTTGAAACTTATCCTACAAGACTATTTTTTCTTGCTTTTCTAATTATATTGTTTTGATGGAGGTGAAGTTATGGATATTGATGGCGGTAATGGATCCAACAAGAAGATGGGACTTAGCTTTAGTCAATAACGGTGTCAATGTTGATTACGAGGAAGACCACCGGTGGTAGTTGTGCCTGGAGAAGGAGCCAAGGACGTAGCACAAAATCTTAAAGCCCTCGAGATTTCAAAGATATCTGTGAAAATCATTCTTAACCAAAGCTTTGTTTTTTGGAAATACAAACATGAAATATATATATATATATATATTTTTTTTTTTGCCTTTGGAACTTGAATTGGAGATTGATTGTTGGAGAACAATTTTGTTAGGTTTAATTAATGTTGTGATTATTGTTTGTTTATGCTCTTAGGCAAGATGTGTGACTTATTAAAAGTTTGGTGAAAATAAACTTCTAATAGTTGAATGAGTTATTTATTATTATTTTTAGCTAATTAATGTTGGAATTTGCAGCTTAGTAGTTTATATAATTGTTGCTTAGTTATTAGGATATGCAGAGATTATTGTTTGCCAAAATCGTAATGATAACTTATTTGTGAGTCTTGAATCTGATGGACTTTTATTATGTAAATACTGCGGATAAGATCATTGGAGAATGGTAATGTGAAAATTCAAAATAGAACTACAGAAGCTGTCTTTTTCTTTTATTATTGTTATTTTTAATAAATATAAAAGCATTGCGAAACATCATACTATTGCAATATCACCAATGCAACATATATGGATTTAAGGTAATAACATCTCTTGCTTGTGCTATGCATCGTGGATGGCCAATTATGATTATTTTGTTTTTTAAGAAATTATGAACAACTTAGGGTTCATTATTTTTGAAAAAATGTGCCTTTTTTTATTTAAAAGAATTCACAAACTCTCTCTCAATATTAATATGTGCATTGCAAAATTGTGCCCTTTTTTATTTTGAAAAAAAATTCACAAACTCCATATTAAACAGATCCGTACATCACACGGGTCTGAAACTAGTTATAATTATTTATTTTCCTAGCCGTAAGTAGCCTTACACTTTTTGCGGGTAACAATAACTAAATTAGGGACACGTGGGCTAAAACTATGGTGAGTGGGCTAAGGCTTGAGCGATTGCCGTTAGACTCTCTCCAAAAACAATTGGCATATTACAACACGAAGCGAAATTCTAGCAAATAACAGATAAAAACCCAAACAAAATGGCAAGAATTTCATTTAGAGAAGGAGAAGAGGAAGACGAGATGGAACCCGGAGAGGCTTTGGTTACAATCGATCCTGATACTCTTGAATGCTTCATTTGCTTCGGGCCTTTGAAGGGTCCTTTGTATCAGGTTAGATTTTGCTTACAATTATAATGATAAATGGCTTACCTTGAAAATTATAGTTTTTCTGGTCATTGCTCTTGGGTGATTGTGAAAACTAGGGTTCTTAATTAATGATTTTGATGATTGTGAGTTGTTTGTTGATTAGTGTGTGCTAGCATGAATCAAAAACGTCTATTGCAAATCCTTTAGGATGGGTTGATCTGGTTATATTTGTAGTTGGTTGGCACTTGTTGCTATTGTCTGGTCCACAAAAAATTGCAGCTAACACTACATGCGAAACAAAAAATTGCAGCTAAAACTATAGTTATGATTTTCGAAATGAGGGTTCTTGCTTCATTGTAATTATGATTTGTTTGCAATTATAGTTGTGAATGGTAATGCTTTTTGAAAGAAAAAAATACAAAGGGCCTTAGTTGAATTGATCGCAAATTATTTTGCCAAATATTGACCTTTTCTGTAACTACAATTCGAAGTGGACTGCAGCCTGCAGGTTCAGCGAAACAAACAACCAAGACACCATTGCGACTACTCATTTGCACATCGCAATTGTATTTGCAGTTGCAATTTTCTGCAAACTTGACAATAATTTTATGGAATTTGTAGTTAAAGACTAAATGGAGAAGATATAGTCGGTAGGCTTTGAAGCCGCAGGTATGCGTATGCTATTGTCTACAAAATTTTTTCCATCTATAAGAAGATCAGATCACATAACTATCCAATTCAGATGTTATTCTCTTTTATCTGTATTCCTTTTAATAGATCAATTTATGTAAATTTGAATGTTTTGAATATCCATTTACACCCCTCTTACTTCCTGTGACTTCCCTCTTCCATACAATACTTTTTTTTTGGGAAACTTTATTCTGTGTGGCAAGTCGACCCTACTTAGTTTAAACCTCTTAGTTTAAAATCCCTTTTTTTCCTAATGTCATGTGTCAAACATAGAAATTAAGAAGTTTAGATGTATGATACACATTAGTTCAATTCCCATATGCCAAACACCTCTATGGTTTGCAGATCTGTGTTATGACTCTTATTTAGGCATCTACATTTTTCCTAGTTGATTAGATGTATGATACACATTAGTGGACATGGCTTTGGCTCCAATGCAATTTTTTAGTTAGTCCGAGGTAGCTATTCAGTGTCAATAGTTGAATCTAAACTCAATATACACCAAAGTTATATTGAAGCTATACACAAACAATTATGTGGAATTTGTTTCTGAAGACTAACCTATGAACTCAAAGATTCTGTTGCCACCATTTAGAATCTTGTAGCAACCACATTATGAGGATTCAAATCAATAGTGTAAAAGCTCAAGATTTTTGTGAATCTGATACCAAGAAAGTAAAGATAGTCAGTTTCTAGTGGCATTGTGAAAAGGTTTTTGGATGACAGAGCTGATCAGATTCTCTCATGAAAGAGAATTTCATAGATTACCAGATATTAAGATTGAGATAGGTAACTTTTGTGGCCAAAATCTTAAAAATTAGTGGTGCTTCAGTGTGATTTTTTTGTTTTTTATTTTTGAAAGAGTTAATCAACGCAAGCAGTCATGTTATCAGTATTCTTTCATGGATAGTTTTATATATCGTTGATCTATTGTATTTTTGTATTTTTGTTCTTCATTGTTACAACTTACATTGTGTTTGCTATGGTTTGGTTTTGTTTGGTAGGGCTCTACCTATCCCTCTTTTACATATATAAAGAGAAATTGGTTGTGCTTTTAAATGCATAGAAAAGTGACATGTGTCATACCAAAAATTAACAAATGGACACACCTCCTCCTATAAAAGGTCTCATATGGTCACCTAATATTCACCTAAAAATTCTCTTCAAATTAAATCTATCCATAATCAAATATTAGAACCTTAATCAAATCATAACTATCCATAATTAAAAAATCTTAATAATCATATTTTTAATTATCTTTTCCTTTACATATAAAAGAGATTAGTGGTTTAATATTAGCCTCTTACATCTCAGAAAATTACCATTAATCGCCCTAATTTTTAAAGGCTAAATTTTACTAAACCTCCAACAAGTTTGGGTATTTTAGTAGTAAACCCCCAAAAAATTTGAAATTTACCAAATGCTAATAACAATCCTTTCTTTATATATATAAGGAGAGATTGATGATATATTCTTAAGCCTTTTATATTAAAAGATTGCCATGTGGCCCTTCTTAATTTTTTAAAACTTAAATTTCACTAATCCCCAGATAAGTTTGGTCACTTGGTATTAAGGCCCAAAACTTTTGAAACCCCGATAAGTTTGGAAATTTCAGAAAAACCCCAAAATATTTTAATAGTTTACAGTTAATCCACATTATGGTGTTACTTCATAATTTTACAGCGAACATTATCTCTCAAAACTAATGTTTACTTCTTAAATCATCCTAATTGCAGATTAACCTATAAAATTACAAATAACTTTTAAAATATAAACATTACAAATAGCCCTATTAAAATATGAAATTACAAAAAACCCCTAAAAATTTTTGAAAATCTTTAGATTTCAAAAATTGTAGACAATTCCTAAAAATCTAAAACTACAAACAAATCCCTGAAATAATATGAAAATTACAATAACACCCTTAAAATTATGAAAATTACAAATGACCCAAAATAAAAATTGTGAAAACCATATGAAAAATTGAAAAATTACAAGCAGACCCTAAATATTCCAAAATTATAAAACCACCGAAAAGTTTGAATATTAGAAATAGCTCCCAATAAAAAACAAAAATCATAATCAAACCGTTATTAATAGTTTTCTACCAAAAGTTATTGGGGTTAAGTGAGTAAACTAAATTTTTTCAGTACAATTCAAGTTTTAGGAGCATGATGGGCATAACCAAAGAAGAAACTCATAAATAATAAATAAATCAAATATACAAGTCAAAGAAACCACATCCACCCATGCAAGCACAACCATAATGTTGTTAATTGAGCTAAATTGGAACCAAATTGTCATCGATGTTGGTATTATTACGCTTAATAACATAATTATGTATGATAATATGTTGTGGGTTTGGATACATGAAGAGGTAGGAGAGGGAATGATTGAAGTAAACCTCCAAGGTGAGGGAATGGAGAGGAAGAGGATGGGACGAAATTAATTGTGCTTGGATGGACAAGGGGAAGAGAGAGTATGTTATAATTTATGTTTTCTTAGGGTAGAGAATAGAAAGGGAATGAATACTACTTGATGGATGTACCCTTTGAAGAACTAATAAACATCTATTTTCATTATTTTGTCTAAGGGCAATGTTGGAATATTGGGAAAGTTTTACTTAAATTTCAATCCCTTTGCTCCCAATCCCTCTACTTTAGGGGAGGGGATGGGGGTATGTGGTGGTGTTAAGAAAGTGAGAAAATTTACTCATTTTAACACTCCTCTCCCTTCCCCTTACCAATTAAAAATTATAAACAAACACAATATTTGGAGGGTTTGCATTATAGTCTTTCTTCCTCCTTTCAAAAATCCTATCCAAACCTTCTGTAAGTGATCTTATCGTAAAACTTTGGTAGTTCAAATTAAACTTATAAGTCAAACAAGTACTAGCAACCATAGATGAAATATTGATAGAGAAGATCCAATGTAAAGTAATTATAAACAATTATTCACAAAATACCAGGTGTGTGCGTAAAAATAGGCAGTTTGTTATTACTTTGTGAAACTCATTCAAGTGAACTTCCATACTTAGAAATTCATTTTATTGCTATTGCATAATCAATTCATCATAATTGCTACATTATGTTACTTTGCGCAACTCGGTCATGGGAATTTCCATCCTTTGATATTCGTTGTAACATGATTTGAAGTGATGATCTTTTTGTTTTTTCAGTGTAAGAATGGACATGTAGCATGCTCTGCCTGCCGCACTACACTCCCTCAAAACAAATGCCCGACCTGCTCTCAGCCAATCGACTCGTCTCGATGTCGGTTCATAGAGAAAATCATCGAATCAATCAAATCCCCATGTTGTTATTCCAAATACGGTTGCAACAAAAAACTCACATATCTCGAGATATCATCTCATCAAGAAACATGCATGCATGCCCCTTGCTTCTGCCCTATGCCCAGCTGCGGTTTCTCTGGATTCTCCGAACAACTCTCAACTCACTTCCATGCTCACCACAGCTCATCTGATTTTCAGTATGGACAGCAATATAGCATCTATATTGATGACAAACCATTTTTTGCACTCCCTATACAAAATGGTCTCCTGTTCCTCCTCCTTAATGAGAGGTATGGCCACGGAAATGCTTTATCAGTGGTCTGCATTCGCCCGAGTTCTATGAAGAGCGATTTTATATATGAGCTTATGGTGAACGAAGGTGAAAGCTGTTTACAGTTGAAGACATCTGCAGTAAATGTTAGCAAGTGGGAGGGAGTCTACCCTAGCAAGAACTTCCTTTTGGTGCCCAAGAACTTCTACACTTCGATGCCGGGCAATGTCATATATGTTAGCATTATTAAGAGAGAAAGGATCCATAGTATTTAGTATTTGGCCCTATCGAATAGGAACTTGTGGATATCCTGATCTCAATTGTGCTTTTTATTTGCTGTATTAAGAACTGTCCTAGCTATCTATCAAGCTAGCTCAATTTGTGAGTGTTGCATTTGCTTGTACCTAAAGATTTCAAAACTGGTGTTGCTCTATGCTGAAATAGGCTCATGAAATCAGGCTGCCTCTTGCATAGCCTAATTAATCTCACTTGTGTGCGCGCTACATTTATGGTAGTGTTCTGACTAGTTAGTTATAGGCTGGAAGGTGTACCAAGCACAGAAATCGCAGTGTACATTTATACATAGTCCTCCATAAATGCATCACAGAGCTTGCCATTGTCTGTGGCCAAAGCCAAAGAGCAAGAACAATGTTTGAAAATAATTGCATAATAACATCCAAGCAGCCCCCAACTGTTGTTCCACGAGTCTTGAGTACTTATGAGGTTTATTTGCACTTGGTACTCTAAAGTTTGCATCTTTTTGAACTTTAATACCCCAAAGGTTTTTCCCTGATACTTGATACCCGAAAGTTTACATTTGTTTGAACTTTGATACCCAACAATTTTGTTTTTGACTCTTCGAAACCCCCAAACTCTAAGTTTATGCCTAAATTTTAGGGTGTCAAAGTTAAAAATGTGTAGATGTTGGGGGATTGAAGAGTTGGATGAAAACTTTATAGTATCAAAGTAAAAAAAAAACTTGTAAATTTTGAGCTATCAAAGTGTCAAATAATTTTTTTTAAGAATATCAAAGTTCAGAATGTTATAAACTTTATGATACTAACGTGCAAATAACCCTACTTAGTCCATTTGGGACTATGGCTAGCCTTCACATCACATTGCATGTAGCCACCACCTGATGATACCCGTTCACTTTGTCTACAGCACGGACAGCAGCAGTTCCCATCTGTAACTTCAATGACTCTATATTGTCTTATGACATCACAGTACAACAATACCTTGTATTCTAATAATAAGGGTTAATTCCACAAACGTCCCCTGAACTTTTGGGGGATTATGCACACAATACCTTGTATTCTAATAATAAGGGTTAATTCCACAAACGTCCCCTGAACTTTTGGGGGATTATGCACATAACTCATTTGAACTTTTTAACTCACATAACCCTCTGAATTTAAGAGGAGAGTCTTCGATTTCCTGGTGGCAACATGGTTTTGCTTTTTTTGTGGTACTAGCGCGTCTACACTCTTGATTTCGCCTAGCTGAATTCCGCTAGCAAAACGCACTTGAGATGCTGCGACTACTCAGAGGGAACTTTTTTCATTAACCTAAATCTTAATTTGCAAGTAATTAAATTGCATTTAATAAGAAAATAGATTCTAAATTTAATCATTAGCAATTTACAGGCAACTTACCCCTTTCTTCTTTCAATTGAGGGTTTTCTATCATGAAAGTTTTAATTATTTACAAATTGCAGATGGGGGTTTAGTTAGAAAAGTTTAAAGTTCAAGAGGTTATGTGACAGGTGACAAGATTTGGGAGACATCTGTACCACACTATAAAGGAAAGACAAAGGGTAGGTGAAAGTGAAGGGATGGTGAAAATTTTAAACTTTTTCTTTAGATTTAGGTTGGTATAAATACAAAGTAGAGGGGTAAAGTTGAAAAGAGATTTAGGTCATTAATTGATGTGGGTCTCATTCCCCGCTATCCGTTCTCTCTAGTATCTCTCTCTTCTTTTTCATGTTGGTTTCACTCTCTCCCTCTCGCTATATTAAAACATTACATAAATCCTTTAAAATAGTATTTGAAAAAAAAGAAAGTAATAAAAATAATAATAAAACTTGAATTTAAACATATAAATTTGCTACTTATAGTTTATTGTTTGTTTATTTGGCTTGTGGAGCAGTAGTCTAATTAACTAATACTTTTACATTACTAGAGAGAAAAATGTTGGGTCCATTTTTTGAATTTTTTAAAAAAATTAATGACTCATCCAGAGAGCCTACACTTCTTTCATATGTAGTGTAGAGATAATATAAAATAAAGTAGTGTAGTTATTATTATTCATTTTGAAAATGACTTTTTCTCCCTTGTACAAAACAAGGTCTTTCTTGTTTTAGACATTTGAATGGTATGTTCTTTTATTTATTTTCTTGAGGTCTAACTTTGAAGAAAATTTAATACAGGTGGGGTGTGCAAGGAGGGGAAATTACCCAAGGAACATTTGTTGATTGAAAAGTTGAATACATACTAGTACGAGAAGTTTATATATGAACATATTCACCTAATTTTTTTAAGGCCTGCTTGGTTGGATCAAAATTGGTGGAAAGGGGTTTCCTAAAATGATTTCCTATTTTTATGTTTGATGTCTTCGAAAAAATGGAAAAGTGGCTTCCTATAGTGACTAAAAAGAGAGGAGATCCATTTCAGTTTTTTTTCCATCCTTTTTAAATAAATTTTTTTGGATGAAATGGGCTCAAAACCTCTTTTTCCACAATAAACTATTAGCAATCACTTGGCTGGGAAACTTGATTGCTAATCATGTTCACTGCCAGACCCCTTCTCTCCTAGCTTGATGTTTTCTATTTTATTTCTTTCTTCCCAAACAATAAAAATGTTTGGGGATTGGGAAAGCCCAGTAGGTCATATGGCAAAATCGTGTCGCTTCTCGGTGTGGGGGAGCCTAGGTTCGATTCTCATGTGCGCCAAAGACGCGATAGTTGTGTTGTTCGTGTTGTTATTATGTGTGCCAAAAAGGCATATTTTCCTCAAAAAAAACTTGGGGATTTCTTTTCTTCTCAAAAAAGTTTATGAAGCAGACAATAAAAAGGTGAATCTCAAAAAATTTAGTAAATGCATTAAACTGTATTTTCCTTGTTGGGAAGAGACTTCTTAGAATTTTATGAAAACAACAAACAACCATCAAAATAAAAGCAAAGAAACTTATGTTATTGGTCTATAAGTTATTTTAAGCATACTAGATAGTATGAGTTGGAACCATTATTGTCGTATATAAACATGGGGAAAATGCTTATAGCCTCCAAAATAAAAAAGCAAATTAGTTGCACCACTAAGACCGGGTCAATAAGCTAAAAAAAATCCCAAATCTACTTTTTCATGCTTCTAGATCTCTAAATATGGTGCCATGTAACAAGTAATTCAAAAAAAGGAAAAAAAAACCCCCACAGTGCCCTTGAGTACATAATTAACCCCTCCCCTTTTTTGTAGATTGTGCTCTCTCTCTCTCTCTCTCTCTCTCTCTCTCTCTCTCTTCTTTCTCCCCCAAATCATAACCCTAACCCTATCAATCGGCTATTTCTTCTTCTCTCCATCTTGAAGAAGATTCCCTTTTGTCTCCCTCTAAATCTCTCAAAACTTGGCTTGCTTTAATTTTTCTATGTAATTGCTAAAAATGCCCAATCATCGAAGATAATTTCTCCAGTTGGTTATTCTATTGAAGATGGATGGCTCTAAATATGTAGTTGAGGTGAGAAATAGAAAAACAGGTATGGGGACGACCACAACACAACTTAACAATAAATACATATGCTTAGCAACTAACGAGATAAGTGTAATAACTAATGGTTACACTAAATAGCTGACGTAAAGCTTAACAAAAACATAAGCTAGAGAACTAACGCATAAGCTTATCAGCCGACTAAAAATCTTAACAACCAATGCATAAGCTTAACAACTGACAAAATGCTTGACAATAAACACATAAGCTTAACAACTAATGTCTAAGCTTAACTACTAACAAAAAATTTAACAAAAGCATAACCTTAACAACCAATGCATAAGCTTAACAATTGACCAAAAACTTAATAACAAACATATAAGCTTAACAACCAACGCATAAGCTAAACAACTGGCAAAAAAACTTGACAACCAACACATAAGTTTAATAACTAACGAAAATAAAATTTGTGGACTCAACTTTCGAGAAAGAGAGAGAGTCTCACCCAGCTCTAGAAAGTTTCACATGGGACATTAATTAGGGATAAATTAGAAAAAAGAAAAGTATTGCTTCGGTGACACCGGATTTGGGAGCGAGAAGCATATAAAAGTAGATTTAGGGTGTTTTTGCCTTGTTGACCTAGTCTTTTGATTTTTTTCTTTTTCTTTTTTTTTTTTAGGGTAGGGGGCAGCAAAATTAACTTTTTAATTTTGAGGGCTAGAAGCATTTTTTCCAATAAATATTACCACATAAATTTTTTATTTAAAAGTATTTAAGATATTAGTCCCCAAGAAAGCTAGGAAGGTCAATTTCTGATAAGTGCTTATGGACACCTATTAAGAAAAGAGAAAGAGAGCGGTGACAAGTTGGGTCCCAATATTTTTCACTTATTCTCTTTTTTTTCACACTTCACTCCATCTCTCTTGTGTAATTGTTGGAGTTTTGAGTATATTTTAAAATTGAGTGTTATCTTTAGTCTCACATAGAAAATTGAGAAAAACTTTAGAGTGTTTAAATGTGTTGTCTCTTTCTTAATGAGATAGATGGATCTAAGAATAGAGGGGTCCACATAAGCACACAAGCCTAATAAAGCCCAATGAAGAAAATGGGCAATTGGATCTAGAAAATTATAATGCACATATATGCCTGTATCGCGCCTGCAGAGGGATGCAAATCTAGGTTTCGAAGCCTCGCAGATGTGGCCCAAGCTTAGTTTTACCCTTTTTGGATCTATGACTAAATATCTATCTCCATATTTTCTCGCTGCATGAGATATTAATTTCTCTCTACCTTGTGATCTGAGTCTGCTCTGCCCAAGTAAATTATAGTTGTTGCTTGTCCTTTGCTATAAAAAGAGATTCCTTATCTCCTCATTTTCCTCTATAAAATAGCATCTTCTTCCTCCCTTGCAAATATACAGAAAATAATTATCTTTCTCTTGAAAGCTCTCTATTTTCTATCTCTAACTCTATCCTCCTCTCAGTTACTAAGGAAGAAATAATCTAGAGCTGTTCAAGGGCCTATAGCATCGTGAGTGCACGCTTGGTCTGCTAATGATCATTGAATTTTTGAGGATAGGCTACCAAATACCTACTGTACCGAGAGATATTCTCCGAGGGGCGAAATCTACTCTTAACGACAATGCTTGTGCACACCTTGATCTCACCATGAAAAGTTCTCTTTCATCTTAAAAGTTTAATTTCAGTTAATTTTTTAAATAGTAATGAGTAACAATTGGAACTTGTTAAGAAAACCCTTTAAAATTTCATCTAACACCTTTATAGGGTACCGAAAAAGCTAAAAATGTTTGATGAATTTTCTGGAACAACCCAAACGTGTATTTTGTGACATTGGTAACATCTAGGGTATTATCTTAAAGTGGCCAAAACTTAAGACGAGTTATGTGAAATTTACCGTATAAATAATAGCATAACTCATCTCTCTCTCTCTCTCTCTCTCTCTCTCTCTCTCTCTCTCTCTCTCACACATTCTACAATAGCAGTTATAAATAACATCCTCACTATGTATGCGCAAATGAGTTGCCCAATTTAAAACCATATTGGTGCTTCCAGTGTTCGTATATGGGCAAATTTCACAAAATCCCTTAACTTTGACTATTTTTTGTTGGTTCACGTGACGTGGGGACCACATCCCATCACGAGCACGAGAAATTCGTGCTCGTGAGGGGGGCAACCCCACACGTGAACATTTTTTGCGTTTTCCCGTGCCTATAAATAGGGACGAAAAAGAAAAAAAAACGGTGGCTAGGGTTTTGAGAGAGAGGGTTTTTAGAGCAGCCGCCATCCTTTGTTTGAGCAACCCTTTTTTAGGGTTTTGAGCATCCTTTTGAGGGAGATATTTGTGAGGGTTTAAAGAGCTTTGTTCTAGAGTTTTGGTGTGAGATTTGTACCCTATTTATATTCTCTTTCTCTCAAATAGAAGATCTCCCCCCTCCTTGCCCCGTGGACGTAGGCAACTTGCCGAACCACGTAAAATTCGTGTGTCTTGCTGTTGATTTGATTTGTAATAGCTATTTGTGTGATTTGTAATAGCTTTTAGGTTCCCTCGATAGGTCAGTCCTAGAACTGATGAGAGGAAGAGTAAATATCCTATTTTGTTGAGATATTTACTTCAGATTCTTATTTCCTTAGTGAGACGGGAATTCTTATTGCGATCTAGCTCTCTTGTTGTGCCCTTTGTGCACCGGAGGTGCTGCCGAAATTTTTCGCTGCGCACAACAAGTGGTATCAGAGCCCCAGGTTTCAGATCTAGGGTTTTGGGATTTGGTGGAGGAAGATTCTTGTGTGAAGCTTAGTTCTTGGAGTTCTCGGCTTCGGTGGAGATAGCATTAGGAGTTGCCGTTGGAGATTTTGCTTTCCTCGTGTAGTTAGGAAATCTATTTAGAATCCGATCTAGGGTTCAGTTGGGTGATTCTTTAATCCTATCAAAATTATTTTTTCTCTACAATTTAGAGTTAGTTTGCAATGGGAGAAGAAGGTGAAAGCAGCAAGTCAATGGCGAGTACAATGCAAATGCAAGTTGGTTTTCAGAACACCAAAATTAATGTGGTGAAGTACGACGGCAAAATCAACTTTGGTTTGTGGATGAGCGACGTACAGGATGCGCTCAATGCTCAAAATTTAGAGGAGACCATCATGATCCAAGAGAGATCACCTAAATATGAAGAGGAGGTATGGGAGAAGATGAATAGGAACGCGTGTGGGGTGATCAGGTCCTGTTTGGAACAGGAGCTGAAATATGATGTGATTGGGGTGACGTCTGCAATGAAGATGTGGAAAATTCTCAACAATAAGTATCTCACGAAGAGTGTTGAGAACAGGTTGCACTTGCTGCGAAGACTCTTCAGGTTTCAGATGTCCAGGGGTACCTCACTAGCGACTCATGTGAACAACTATACTAAGTTGTTGTCCGACTTGGCAAATGTTGATGAGAAGATAACGGATGAGTACAAGGCAGTTATTTTATTGGGCTCTTTACCGGATGAGGAGTATGACACCTTTGTACTCACTTTGTTGAACGGACGAACTTCTATCAGCTATAGTGAAGTCACTAACGCATTGACCAACCATGATTTGAGGAGGAAGGACAAGGAGACTTCCCATGCGAGTACTTCAGGCGAGGCCTTGTCGACGAGAGGTAGAAGCCCATATCCGAAAGGTGGTAATAGAGGGAGGTCAAAGTTAAGAAGCCGCCACCAGTTATCAAAGAACCAATGTGCATTCTGCAAAGAGCAGGGATATTGGAAGAGAGATTGTCCAAAGCTCAAGGAGAAAGAGAATGGCAAGAAAAAGGGCCCGAAGGCCAATGAGGTGAATATTGCTAAAGGCGATGATTCCGATGATTCGTGCTTTTCTCTATTGATTACTCCGGAGGTGAACCATATGGAAGCATCAGATTGTATGCTTGATTCCGGCGCTACTTATCATGTGACCCCTAGGCGAGACTGGTTTGCATCTTTTGAGAAAGTCGACGGGGGTGTTGTTGTCATGGGAAATGATCAATCCTGTGGCATTTGTGGGATAGGTACTGTGCGGATTAGGATGCACGATGGAGTAGTCTGTGAGTTGAAAGAGGTAAGATTTGTTCCTCAGCTGAAGAAAAATCTTATCTCAGTTGGAGCTTTGGAGGCGAAGGGATTCAATGTGACTTTCAAAAACAGTGTAGCGAAGGTTACTAAAAGATCTTTGGTGGTGATAAAGGGAGTCCGCAATTAAAATTTATACTATTTGAATGGGAGCACCGAGATTGGCCACGTTGCTTCAGTTATTTTAGAGGCAGACACAAGCAGGCTTTGGCACTATAGATTAGGGCACACAGGTGAAAAGTCACTGCAGGTGTTGTGCAAGCAGGGGCTATTAAAGGGTGCCAAGAGTGGAAAAATTGAGTTCTGTGAGCATTGTGTTCTTGGCAAGCAAACAAAGGTAAAGTTCAGAATAGCCATCCATCAGACGAGGGGTATTTTGGACTACGTGCACACAGACGTTTGGGGTCCCACCAAGACGACATCACTTGGTGGTAGACATTGGTTCGTCACATTTATTGATGACTATTCTAGGCGATGTTGGGTGTACACCATGACGAAGAAGAGTGAAGTCCTAGATATATTCGTGGAGTGGAAGAAGAGATTAGAACTGCAGACTGGGAGAAAGATCAAGACGTTGCGATCCGACAACGGTGGTGAGTATACTTTAGACCCCTTTCAGCAGCTATGTCGAGATGAGGGCATAGAGAGACACTTCATGGTTAGTCATACACCGCAGCAAAATGGGGTGGCAGAGAGATTGAATCGATCTTTGCTGGAGAAGGTCCGATATTTATTGGCGCATAGTGGTTTGAAAAAGATCTTTTGGGCTGAGGCACTTACATATGCGAGCCACCTCATCAATAAGCTGCCTTCATCTGCAATTGAGGGAAAGACACCTATGGAGAAGTGGTCAGGAGAGCCAGCACGAGATTATGACCAGCTCAAGGTATTTGGGTGCCCTGCATTTTATCATGTGAGAACAAATAAATTAGAACCGCGAGCTAGGAAGGCCATATTTGTAGGATTCAAGCGTGGTGTCAAAGGATACAAGCTACCGGATCCAGTTGATAAGAAGATTGTGCTGAGTAGAGACGTCACATTCGATGAGGCTTCTATCTTGAAGCTTCCCAACTCTCATCAGGTGGAGAGCGACCCGACGAAGGAGATATCGCAGGTGGTGGAGATCGATGCAGCTCCACATTGTCCAGATGGTACAATATCCATTAGAGTGCCGACTGAGGTGATGCCAGGTGAGCACGACGGTGACAAGGAGGATATGAGTACAGATGTGCAGGATCAGGGACCGACGGCTCAGGTTCAGGATTCTGTTGCGGTTCGGAGACAGAGGAGAAAGATGCACATGCCAGCACGGTATGCCGACACAGTTGCATATGCACTTTCGGTGGAGAGTATCGATGAGATGATACCTACTACATTCAGAGAGGCCGAGCAGAGTTCGGAGGCTGATTTGTGGCAGGTAGCTATGTAGGAAGAGTTGGAGTCTCTTCACAAGAACGAGACATGGGAGCTTGTTGAGCTTCTAAAGGGACGGAAGGCAATTGGTTGCAAGTGGGTATACACTAAGAAGGAGGGCATTGCAGGCACTCCATTGAGGTTCAAAGCTAGGTTGGTCGCGAAGGGCTATGCACAGGAGTAAAGTATTGATTATAATAAGGTCTTCTCTCCGGTGGTGAAGCATTCGTCGATTCGGATTTTGCTAGCTTTGGTGGCACAGTATGGATTGGAATTAGATCAGTTGGATGTGAAGACATCATTTCTTCATGGTGATCTTGATGAAGAAATCTATATGACTCAGCCATTGGGATTTCGAGCTGCAGGGAAAGAAAAGTTGGTTTACAGACTAAAGAAATCGCTATATGGTTTGAAGCAGTCTCCTCGATAGTGGTATAGGCGATTCGATGGTTTTATGCTTGGTCATTCGTACACTCGGAGCCAGTTTGATCATTGCGTATATTTTCACAAGTTGAAAGGAGGTACGTATATCTATTTGTTACTATATGTCGATGACATGTTGGTTGCCTCCATTTCCAGATCTGCTATAAATGAATTGAAGGCACAGCTTTCAAAGGAGTTCGAGATGAAGGATTTGGGTGAGGCTAAGCGCATTTTAGGGATGGAGATCGGCAGAGACAAGAAGAAGGGCAAAATTTATTTGACACAGATGGCTTATTTGAAGAAGGTTCTACAGCGGTTCCATGTTAGCATGGATAATGGCCGCTGTACCATTAGGAGCCTATTTGAAGCTTTCGGTGACCTTTCACCAACTACGCTTGAAGATCTAGAGTTGATGTCGAAGACTCTATATGCAGCCGCCAGTTGGAAGCTTGATGTACGCAATGGTATGTACGAGACCAGATTTGTCACAAAGGTGAGCATGGTTTGAGATACATGCACGATCCAGAGTGGGTCATTGGAACGCCGTGAAATGGATTTAGAGGTATATTCGAGGTGCTCAATGTTGAATTGGTGTATGGCGGGACACTACGGTGGATAGTTGTGCGTTAGTTATATTGATTCGGATTATGCCGGATTTGATAAACGCCGGTCTGACGGGTATGTGTTCACTTTGACCCATGCCGGTGTGTTGGAGATGCACCTTGCGCCTACTTGCTTTGTCTACGACGGAGGCAGAGTATATGGCTATTACGGAGGCTGTGAAGGAGGCGATTTGGCTTCGAGGACTTTTGGAGGAACTTGGTATATCGCAACGGTCCGTCACCATTCATTGTGATAGCATGAGTGCTATCTATTTGGCGAAGAACCAGGTTCTTCATGCGAGAACGAAGCATATTGACGTTCGTTATCACTTCGTTCGTGATGTTCTTGAAGATGGTGATGTGGAGATTGTGAAGATCCACACGAAGGATAATCCGGCAGATATGCTCACAAAGGTGGTTCCGAGCAACAAGTTTGATCATTGCAGAGACTTGTTGCACATTCGGGATTGTTGAGGCCGTTGGCGGCCATTTGGGTGAACTACGCAAGGCTTGATTCCTTGGGCAAGAGGATACGTAGGCAGCCTTTATGATGCAGCCGGTGTTGGTTTTGATGGGGAGGAGATTGTTGGAACTCTCGTTAGGGTTCCCGACTTGTTGTGGATTGAGTCCGTTGTCGTAGATTCATTCTACTTCGTCCTGGAAGCAACAAGTGGAACATTTGGTTGCTTTGGTGTCGGCTCAATTTTGGGAGAAACTTCACCGAGGTAGAGAATTGTTGGTTCACGTGACGTGGGGACCACATCCCATCACGAGCACGAGAAATTCGTGCTCGTGAGGGGGGCCACCCCACGCTTGAACACGTTTTGCGTTTTCCCGTGCCTATAAATAGGGACGAAAAAGAAAAAAAACGGTGGCTAGGGTTTTGAGAGAGAGGGTTTTTGGAGCAGCCGCCATCCTTTGTTTGAGCAACCCTTTTTTAGGGTTTTGAGCATCCTTTTGAGGGAGATATTTGTGAGGGTTTAGAGAGCTTTGTTCTAGGGTTTTAGTGTGAGATTTGTACCCTATTTGTATTCTCTTTCTCTTAAATAGTAGATCTGCCCCCTCCTTGCCCCGTGGATGTAGGCAACTTGCCGAACCACGTAAAATTCGTGTGTCTTGCTGTTGATTTGATTTGTAATAGCTATTTGTGTGATTTGTAATAGCTTTTAGGTTCCCTCGATAGGTCAGTCCTAGAACTGATGAGAGGAAGAGTAAATATCCCACTTTGTTGAGATATTTGCTTCAGATTCTTATTTCCTTGGTGAGACGGGAATTCTTATTGCGATCTAGCTCTCTTGTTGTGCTCTTTGTGCACCGGAGGTGCTGCCGAAATTTTTCGCTGCGCACAACATTTTTCAGATAATCCCTCTTAACTTTCTAACTCGACAAAGCCCCTTAACTTTGAGGGGTTTTCGTGCCCTCCTTAACATTTCTAATTCCTCAAAACCCTCTTAACTTTGGCGGTTTCGATATAACCCCAAAACTTCTTTTATTCCTATAAATCCATTAAAGATTTTTCATTTTAACTCCCCAAAGTAATATAATCAAGTCAAATGTATCACGCGTCAAATATATGACCAAAAAGGCTAAAGTAACCCTTAGACATAAAAAGTAATGAAAATAAATAAATGAGTGATATATTAGGGTTGAGGGGTAGTTTTATCATTCTTATCTCGCATTTCGCAAGTGATAAGTTAGCTTTAATGATGTTTTTCACGATTAAAGTTAAAAAATCTTTTAGGATTCAGTAGAATAAAAGAAGTTAAGGCGGTTATGTCAAAACGCGTCAAAGCTAAACAGGTTTTATGGAATTAAAAAGTTAAATAGAATATTAGAAAAATGGCTTAAGTTGGGGCAGGTGTTGTGAAGTTTACCCTTTGTATATTGTATCTTTTCTTCGTTCATGTATATAATAGGGTAAATTTCAGAAAAACTCTTTAAATTTTGGCATTTCTCAGATAAACCCCTTAGCTTGTTTGGATTAACGCATGGATGAGATTCAATCAACGTTAAATTAATGAGGATGGTTTAGCTGATAGGCGATTAAAACAAACTTTTAGGTGGGAGCCCATATTAATCATCAAATGTGATTAGGTATTTAATATGGAAGGTGACTATAGGTGTCCAGGTGAGCATGTTTTGATTGAATGCATGAGATTCAATCAAGGTTATAGCTTGTTTGGATTAACGCATGGATGAGATTCAATCAACGTTAAATTAATGAGGATGGTTTAGTTGATAGGCGATTAAAACAAACTTTTAGGTGGGAGCCCATATTAATCATCGAATGTGATTAGGTATTTAATATGGAAGGTGACTATAGGTGTCCAGGTGAGCATGTTTTGATTGAATGGATGAGATTCAATCAAGGCTAGAAGGTGATTATAGGTGTCCAAGTGAGCATGCTTTGATTGAATGGATGAGATTCAATCAAGGCTAGATGAGAGTATTTAGTTGATGAGTTTTGTTAACAAGTGCCACTTGTCACTTGTTAGAAGTCATTAAATAGGCCCTCAGCTACTTAACTGTGGTTTTGGTATTCAAAAGATAACATAGTTAATGCTTTGAACAACTTATTTATTGTCTAAATTAGTAAATTGCCATTGCTCTTAAATGTACAAATACTAAACGGTGTAGCTATAATTAAATTTGAAACTAGTAAACTTTCAACTCAAAAGATTTTGTACTGCACCCAACTAGTTGAACTATTCATTTTTTCCTTTCTAAGAAAGTAACATATAATCTTACGTGGTGGACTTATGATAAAGTAAAAAGATCATTAAGAGTGGGGAAACATAATGATATGAGAGTTGCACGAGTATTGTACAATTATATGATCAATTATAATCTCAAGTATTTCAAAAATAATGGATGATTATAATTTATAAAGATGATAATTCAATTGTTAAACAGGAAACAAGAGTGTGGATCTATTATCTTATTATATTCAAATTGAACCTTACACAAATACTATTTTTTTCCGTCTCCTAAATCATAATCATAAAGACACAAAAAGACCTTTCTTTTGAGGGCATAAGCAAAATTTTGGTTTCACGTGTGAGACCATGAGATCGTATCCGCCAATATTTTTATTTTTCTCACATATATTTTGAGTTTATTATTCGTGCTTACCTCAATTATAGAACTTTAATTTAAATACTTCTATTTATAAACCCAAATATTATTATTTTAATTTTCTTTCATGGATAGTATAATTCAATTTATTATTTGAGCTTGGATATTTTTGTCGATACATAATTTGTTGAATGCATTAACTATCTCATACATTTTACCCATGAATTTTAATAATACGAAACTAGTGGATTTAGGGGCTCTTAACAAATATTCTAGGGGCATTGTTGACAAAACCCTTTTACACCAAAATTTCTGGTGGGGGCACTGGCTCCAATATATCTAATAATTTTCCAAAATTTGCATCCCAAGAAAAAATCTTAGGTTTTCAATGAGCATCAAAATGGCATATACTAACCCAGTAAGAAGAGCCCATGTGGTGCAAATCACCTATAAATAATTTTAAATGTGTAGGTCATGGGATGTTGTGTGCCACACAATCTATTTCTATTGGGATGGTGTATGTCACTTGGTGCTCGTGGAGTACCTGAGAATTTCTCCAACCTAACACTTATATAGATCAGACTTTCCTTAGATACCATAAATGTGATAATCCACTAATCTAGTTTCTTTAATTTGTTTTTAGGTAATAGTAAGACTCTATAAATATTAATTACAATCAATTCACTTCATAAATAGTTTTCTGATGCATGCAATGCGTGCATGACACAGTCAAACTTGTGCGTAGTAGAGAAATATTGCTAACACTTTATTGATTCTAATATAAATAGATATATAAAAACACGACTTCGTTATTTCTGGATGTTGATTGAAATGAAAATCAGATAAAAAATGATAAACTTGCAACTAAGACAGAGGAGAAGAGATGCTCTGTATCAGTGATGTAGAGAATCTAGGATTGTATCAGATCAGGTTCATGATGCACATAGGGCATTGATGAGTTAGGATCTCTTTTGCTATCTTTTGCTAATGGAGTTTCGAAGAGGTGGATTGGTTTTTTTAGTTTTCTTTCTTTTCTTTTTTTTTTCTTTTCTTTTTTTTAAAGGAGGGATGAAATTGAGAATGGAGTGGGAGGTTTAGGAATTTCGTTTACTTCAGAACGTAGGGTCTGTAGTGAGAATGTGGAGGTAGTTTTTATTATCTTTTTCTAATTTTACATCTTTGAGGAGTTTTAAAGCATTTGTAAGAATTGAGGACGTTGCTTAAAATTTGGAATTACTAACACGTATAAGGGTAGAACCAAAATTCTAGCTTTTCTGAAATGGAAGTTATAGAGTATGCTTAACAGGATATCCCACTAGGTCACTACAATTATGCTTGATAGAATGTACCCATGAGTTTCTTGCGGTGCCTAAATTATGAGAAGTGTTTTTTTTTTCATGCAAAACCACCAAAAAATATAGTGGTTTTTTGGAGAACCACCATAAATTTTTTTATTTTCATAGAACCACCACAAGATATACTGGTTTTTTGAAAAACCACCACAAAAATTTTATTTTTCATAGAACCACCATGAAAATGTGAATCTTTTGCAAAGTCCCATCAAGTCATAATTTACATCAGTACTTTGTTAAATAATAGTATAAAATGACATAATTGTCCATTATGACAAAATTTTAGAGAGGATAAGTGCGGGTATTTGGAGGGAATTAAAACTTTTTGAGGGAGTTAATAAAGTTTTACAGTGAAATAAGGTTTTTTGTTTTTGTTTTTGTTTTTGTTTTTTTTGATAATGAGGCTACCGGGAATCAAACTCAAGATCATGGGAGCCATATTGGAACCTCCCAACAATCTGGGTCATCAACGGTGCTCAGGTATTTTGTTGTTTTGAGAAAATATAAGTACCACTATAAGGGTATTTTAGGGATTTAGCATATTATTTAGTTTAACATGATATAGATGCAAAATTATCATTTGGCGGTACTTTGTTATGGATGCATATTTTCATGGTGGTTCTATAAAAATAAATAAATTTGTGTTGGTTCTCCGAAAAATCACTATATTTTATGGTGGTTCTATAAAAATAAAAAAAATTATGGTGGATTTCTGAAAATCCACTATATTTTCTGGTGATTTTGTATAAACCCTTATGAGAAAGTATTTAGTACTGGGCCGTCTCTACCACTGGATTTGATGATATAGTGATCCCTACAAATAAGAAAGAGACCGCTGCCCAATTATATTTATGTCAATACTAAATATTTGTACGCCCCTAACCTGCCTCCACTCTGTCATCACCGTCGCCGATAACACAACAGCGAAAATAGCAAAAATGTTACCTACACACCGGGATTCGTTTTTTTATCACTTAAAGAGTTCATGGGCAATCTTAAATTCCCCAACCAATTTCTCATCAACCATGTGAAAAATTATGAATTGGCAAATAAATTCAAAAATATCAAATTCATTGCAATATAAAACCTGTCAGGTGTCATTTGTTGAGCCTGGAGTCAATGGATGAAGCAGCCCTCTGTCGAGGGTTTCTTTGTGCATTTTTGGGTTACCTTTGTAATTGTAATTCTGCAAATAAGGGGAACTTTAGTGTAATTAGGTATGAATACCTCAAATCTCTCCTGTCCGATATCAGATTTTGGATCAGAAATCAATCGAACCAAAGTTCCTAATTTCCCTCTTGTTCTTTTTCTTCTATCTCAGGTTAAACTCCAAGTTCAGCAATGGCTAAAGAAGGTAAATGCAGACGGAATCTTGAGGTCCGATCCTCTCACAATCTGAGATATTTAACAGTATACAGGAGTATAATGGCATTAATTGACTGAAAATATTTAAAGAGTTTGGGTCGCTGAATCGAGATTCAGCCTTTTAGACCGCCCATCACCATTCGCCTTAACAAATTGCCATTTGTCTCCGTTGGCCTTAACAAATTGCCCATCTCCATTGGCCTTAACAAATCACCATTGACCTTAAATATTCAAAATATTTAAATATTAAATGGCCTTGAGTGCATGGCATTAAATGTGCATTAAATAGATGTCAACCGTTAGATCAATGGACATCGGGATTTGTGTACAGATTCAATGGTTAACATCCATTTGGTGCACATTAAATAACATAGATCGTCCTCACTGGATACTTTTTCATGCGAGCATTGTATTCCCTTTTATACAGGGCTAAATGGCACTTAGATACTCTATTATTTTTAACACATTTATACTTAAACACCCTAAGTTGTAAAAAAATAGCACTTTAGTACCCCTAAGTTGTAAAAACGTAGCACTTTAATATTCTAACTTATAAAAAACTTTCACAGTAGTACTTTCAGTTAATTGCACGTAAGAATATTAGTAGGAATATTCCCATGTGATTAGCACATGATATTTTATAACCGCATTAACCCTATTTATTATCATATTTACACTATATCTACCCTCCATCTTTTTATTAAATGCTACATTTATTTTTATGGAGGGGTATTTTTCTATAATAGATTATTTTAATGGCCTTTACCATATTCTAATGATGGACAACTTAAAGTATTTATATGCTACTTTTATAGTTTGTGATATTTAAGTGTAATGGTGATGAAACAATAGGGCTATTTTAATGCCATTTAGCCTTTACACTTCTCAATATCAAATATGTTCTAAAGTTCCACTATCCCGTACTATTTGTACAAGAAGTTATGTACTGAAAAATCTAGTCCACTTATTTACATTTGAAAATTAATTAAATAAAAGTCAATATCACAACTTATCTAACACTATTATAAAAGTAGGTTGTCATGTTAAAACATTTCTTCCCGAAATGCCCTCCAACACATCCATTCACACATACGTGAAGATACATACATGCTCAAGTTTTCCTAAGCTCCCCATTGCTTGCACATCCATGTATACATACATGCAGATATACATACTCAATTTTTCATGACCTCCCAATTGATTGCCATTATTTTTTAAATTAAACACCCACTCATAACACTCTTCCACTAACTCTTGGTACACTAAATATAAATTTATTTGCACTAATGATAAATAACGTGACAACTATTCATCTCCCACCAAATCACTATAAATAACAACAAAATTTTATCACACTTATCCAATCAACATTCCAATTCATAATCAAAATTTAGATTGGGAAGAAAAGAGCCAAACCTAGCTCGCTTCTTTCCTCGCTGCTTCGACATCCACGAGCTTGCTTTCTCTATAATCTTTATAATTTCCATGTTCTTTTCTTAATCAACATTGCTACGCACTGAGATTTTTAAGGTATTCAATTGTATGTTGCCTTTCTTTTTTGAAGATGATGTAAATATCATTGATTCATTTAATAAATAATAATTAAAGTTTCTATCCATTTTCTTAATCTGTTTTGTCTCAAACTATGTTCATGTGGGTTTTGTTAACTATGAGGTTTTTGGTGATTCTTTAATGATTACATGCATTGAATTAAAGGAGCAAAAAGAAACTCATGTCTTAATTATGTATATTGTATCTTTAATCTGAAAAACATCATCAAAGCTAACTTATCACTTGAAAATGTGAGATAAGAATGATAAAACTACCCCTCAACCCTAATATATCACTCATTTATTTATTTTTTTATTTTCATTACTTTTTTATGTCTAAGGGGTTACTTTAGCCTTTTGGTCATATATTTGACGCTGATATATTTGACTTGATTATATTACTTTGGGTAGTTAAAATGAAAAATCTTTAATGGGTTTATAGGAATAAAAGAAGTTTTGGGGAGTTATATGAAAAACTGCTCAAAGTTAAGAGGGGTTTTGTGGAATTAGAAAAGTTGAGGAGGGCACCTGAAAACCCTCAAAGTTAAGGGGGTTTTGTCGAGTTAGAAAGTCAAGAGGGATTATCTAAAAAATAGTCAAAGTTAAGGGATTTTGTGAAATTTGCCCATATACGAACACTGGAAGCACCAATATGATTTTAAATCGGGCAACTCATTTGCGCATACATAGTGAGGATGTTATTTATAACTACTATTGTAGAATGTGAGAGAGAGAGAGAAAGAGAGATGAGTTCTGCTATTATTTATATGGTAACTTTCATATAACGCGTCTTAAGTTTCGGCCACTTTAAGATAACACCCTAGGTGTTACCAATGTTACGAAACACACGTTTGGGTTGTTTCAAAAAATTCATCAAACGTTTTAGCTTTTTCGGTACACTATAACAGTGTTAGATGAAATTTTAAAGGGTTTTCTTAACAAGTTCCAATTGTTACTCATTACTATTTAAAAAATTAACTGAAATTAAACTTTCAAGATGAAAGAGAACTTTTCATGGTGAGATCAAGGTGTGCACAATCATTGTCGTTAAGAGTAGATTTCGCCCCTTGGAGAATATCTCTCGGTGCAGTAGGTATTTGGCAGCCTATCCTCAAGGATTCAATGATCATTGGCAGACCTAGCATGCACTCGCGATGCTAGAGGCCCTTGAACAACTCTAGTTTATTTCTTCCTTAGTAACTGAGAGGAGGATAGAGTTAGAGAATAGAAAACAGAGAGCTTTCAAGAGAAAGATAATTATTTTCTGTATATTTGCAAGGGAGGAAGAAGATGCTATTTTATAGATGAAAATGAGGAGATAAGGAATCTCTTTTATAACAAAGGACAAGCAACAACTATAATTTACTTGGGCAGAGCAGACTCAGATCATAGGGCAAAGAGAAATTAATATCTCATGCAGAGAGAAAATATGGAGATAGATATTTAGTCATAGATCCAAAACAGGTAAAACTAAACTTGGGCCACATTTGTGAGGCTCCGAAACCTAGATTTGCATCCCTCAGCAGGCACGATACAGGCACATATGTGCATTATGATTTTCTGGATCCAGTTGCCCACTTTCTTCATTGGGCTTTATTAGGCTTGTGTGCTCATGAGGACCCCTCTATTTTTAGATCCATCTATCACATTAAGAAAGAGACAATACATTTAAACACTCTAAACTTTTTCTCATTTTTCTATGTGAGACTAAAGATAACACTCAATTTTAAAATGTACTCAAAACTCCAACAATTACGCAAGAGAGATGGAGTGAAGTGCGGAAAAAAAGAAAATAAGTGAAAAATATTGGGACCCAACTTGTCACCGCTCTCTTTCTCTTCTCTTAATAGGTGTCCATTAGCACTTATCAAAACTTTGACCTTCCTAGCTTCCTTGGGGGCTAATATCTTAAATACTTTTAAATAAAAAATTTACGTGGTAATATTTATTAGAAAAAATGCTTCTAACCCTCAAAATTAAAAAGTAAATTTCACCCCAACAAAACCAAAGACTAGGTCAACGAGGCAAAAACACCCTAAATCTACTTTTATATGCTTCTCCCTCCCAACTCCAGTGTCACCTAAGCAATACTTTTTTTTTCCATTTTATCCCTACTTAATGCCCCATGTGAAACTTTCTAGGGCTGGGTGAGACTCTCTCTCTTTCTCGAAAGTTGAGTCCATAGATTTTATTTTCGTTAGTTATTAAACTTATGCGTTGGTTGTCAAGTTTTTTTGTCAGTTGTTGAGTTTATGCGTTGGTTGTTAAGCTTATATGTTTGTTATTAAGTTTTTGGTTAATTGTTAAGCTTATGCATTGGTTGTTAAGGTTATGCTTTTATTAAATTTTTTATTAGTTGTTAAGCTTAGACATTAGTTGTTAAGCTTATGTGTTTATTGCCAAGCATTTTGTCAGTTGTTAAGCTTATGCATTGGTTGTTAAGATTTTTAGTCAGCTGCTAAGCTTATGCGTTGGTTGTCTAGCTTATGTTTTTGTTAAGCTTTACGTCAGTTGTTCAGTGTAACCATTAGTTATTAAGCTTATCTCGTTAGTTGTTAAGCATATGTGTTTATTGTTAAGTTGTGTTGTAGCCGTCCCCATACCTGTATTTCTATTTCTCACCTCAACTACATATTTAGAGCCATCCATCTTCAATAGAATAACCAACTGGAGAAATTATCTTCGATGATTGGGCATTTTTAGCCATTATATAGAAATTTTGAAGCAAGCCTAGTTTTGAGAGATTTAGAGGGAGACAAAAGGGAATCTTCTTCAAGATGGAGAGAAAAAGAAATAGCCGATTGATTGGGTTAGGGTTATGATTTGGGGAAGAAAGAAGAGAGAGAGAGAGAGAGAGAGAGAGAGAGGAGGCACAATCTACAAAAAAGGGGGGAGGGGTTAATTATGTACTCAAGGGCACTGTGGGGATTTTTTTCTCCCTTTTTTAAATTACTAGTTACATGGCACCATATTTAGGGGGCTAGAAGCATGAAAATATAGATTTAGGATATTTTTTTAGCTTATTGACCCTGTCTTAGTAGTGCAACAAATTTGCTTTTTGATTTTGGAGGCTATAAGCATTTTCCCCATGTTTATTTACGACAATAATGGTTCCAGTTCATACTATCTAATATGTTTAAAATAACTTATAGACCAATAGTATAAGTTTCTTTGCTTTTATTTTGATGGTTGTTTGTTGTTTTCATAAAATTCTAAGAAGTCTCTTCCCAACAAGGAAAATACAGTTTAATGCATTTACTAAATTTTTGAGATTCGCCTTTTATTATGCCTTCATAAACTTTTTGAGAAGAAAAGAAATCCCCATTTTTTGGGGAATATGCCTTTTGGCACACATAATAACAACACGAACAACACAACTATCACGTCTTTGGCGCACATAAAAACCGAACCTAAACTCCCCCACACCGAGAAGCGACACGATTTTGCCATATGACCTACTGGGCTTTCCCAATCCCCAAACATTTTTATTATTTGGGAAGAAAGAAATAAAATAGAAAACATCAAGCTGGGAGAGAAGGGGTCTGGCAGTGAACATGATTAGCAATCAAGTTTCCCAGCCAAGTGATTGCTAATAGTTTATTGTGGAAAAAGAGGTTTTGAGCCCATTTCATCCAAAAAAAATTTATTTAAAAAAGGAGGGAAAAAAACTGAAATGGATCTCTTCTCTTTTTAGCCACACTTTTTCATTTTTTTGAAGACGTCAAACATAAAAATAGGAAATCATTTTAGGAAACACCTTTCCACCGATTTTGATCCAACCAAACAGTCGTTAACAAAATTAGGTGAGTATCTTCATATATAAACTTCTCGTACTGGTACTTATTCAACTTTTCAATCAACAAATGTTCCTTGGATAATTTCCCTCCTTGCACACCCCACTGTATTAAATTTTCTTCAAAGTTAAACCTCAAGAAAATAAATAAAAGAACATACCATTCAAATGCTTAAAACAAGAGAGATCTTGTTTTGTACAAGGAGAAAAAGTCATTTTCAAAATGAATAATAATAACTACACTACTTTATTTTATATTATCTCTACACTACATATGTAAGAAGTGTAGGCTCTCTGATGAGTCATTAATGTTTAAAAAATTCAAAAAATGGACCCAACATTTTTCTCTCTTGTAATGTAAAAGTATTAGTTAATTAGACTACTACTCCACAAGCCAAATAAACAAACAATAAACTATAAGTAGCAAATATATATGTTTAAATTTTAGTTTTATTATTATTTTCATTACTTTCTCTTTTTCAAATACTATTTTAAAGGATTTATGTAATGTTTTAATATAGCGAGAGGAGAGAGTGAAACCAACATGAAAAGAAGAGAGAGATACTAGAGGGAACGGATAGCGGGAATAACACCCACATCAATTAATGACCTAAATCTCTTTTCAACTTTACCCCTCTACTTTGTATTTATACCAACCTAAATCTAAAGAAAAAGTTTAAATTTTTCACCTCCCTTCACTTTCACCTACCCTTTGTCTTTCCTTTATAGTGTAGTATAGATATCTCCCAAATCTTGTCGCCTGTCACATAACCCCTTGAACTTTAAACTTTTCTAACTAAACCCCCATCTGCAATTTGTAAATAATTAAAACTTTCATGATAGAAAACCCTCAATTGAAAGAAGAAAGGGGTAAGTTGCCTGTAAATTGCTAATGACTAAATTTAGAATCTATTTTCTTATTAAATGCAATTTAATTACTTGCAAATTAAGATTTAGGTTAATGAAAAAAGTTCCCTCTGAGTAGTCGCAGCATCTCAAGTGTGCTTTGCCAGTGGAATTCAGCTAGGCAAAATCAAGAGTGTAGACACACTAGTACCGCAGAAAAAGCAAAACCATGTTGCCACCAGGAAATGAAAGACTCTCCCTCTTAAATTCAGAGGGTTATGTGAGTTAAAAAGTTCAAATGAGTTATGTGCATAATCCCCCAAAAGTTTAGGGGACGTTTGTGGAATTAACCCTTATTATTAGAATACAAGGTATTGTTGTACTGTGATGTTATAAGACAATATAGAGTCATTAAAGTTACAGATGGGAACTGCTGCTGTCCGTGCTGTAGACAAAGTGAACGGGTATCATCAGGTGGTGGCTACATGCAATGTGATGTGAAGGCTAGCCATAGTCCCAAATGGACTAAGTAGGGTTATTTGCACGTTAGTATCATAAAGTTTATAACATTCTGAACTTTGATATTCTTAAAAAAAATTATTTGACACTTTGATAGCTCAAAATTTACAAGTTTTTTTTTTTACTTTGATACTATAAAGTTTTCATCCAACTCTTCAATCCCCCAACATCTACACATTTTTAACTTTGACACCCTAAAATTTAGGCATAAACTTAGAGTTTGGGGGTTTCGAAGAGTCAAAAACAAAATTGTTGGGTATCAAAGTTCAAACAAATGTAAACTTTCGGGTATCAAGTATCAGGAAAAACCTTTGGGGTATTAAAGTTCAAAATGATGCAAACTTTAGAGTACCAAGTGCAAATAAACCTCATAAGTACTCAAGACTCGTGGAACAACAGTTGGGGGCTGCTTGGATGTTATTATGCAATTATTTTCAAACATTGTTCTCGCTCTTTGGCTTTGGCCACAGACAATGGCAAGCTCTGTGATGCATTTATGGAGGACTATGTATAAATGTACACTGCGGTTTCTGTGCTTGGTACACCTTCCAGCCTATAACTAACTAGTCAGAACACTACCATAAATGTAGCGCGCACACAAGTGAGATTAATTAGGCTATGCAAGAGGCAGCCTGATTTCATGAGCCTATTTCAGCATAGAGCAACACCAGTTTTGAAATCTTTAGGTACAAGCAAATGCAACACTCACAAATTGAGCTAGCTTGATAGATAGCTAGGACAGTTCTTAATACAGCAAATAAAAAGCACAATTGAGATCAGGATATCCACAAGTTCCTATTCGATAGGGCCAAATACTAAATACTATGGATCCTTTCTCTCTTAATAATGCTAACATAAATGACATTGCCCGGCATCGAAGTGTAGAAGTTCTTGGGCACCAAAAGGAAGTTCTTGCTAGCGTAGACTCCCTCCCACTTGCTAACATTTACTGCAGATGTCTTCAACTGTAAACAGCTTTCACCTTCGTTCACCATAAGCTCATATATAAAATCACTCTTCATAGAACTCGGGCGAATGCAGACCACTGATAAAGCATTTCCGTGGCCATACCTCTCATTAAGGAGGAGGAACAGGAGACCATTTTGTATAGGGAGTGCAAAAAATGGTTTGTCATCAATATAGATGCTATATTGCTGTCCATACTGAAAATCAGATGAGCTGTGGTGAGCATGGAAGTGAGTTGAGAGTTGTTCGGAGAATCCAGAGAAACCGCAGCTGGGCATAGGGCAGAAGCAAGGGGCATGCATGCATGTTTCTTGATGAGATGATATCTCGAGATATGTGAGTTTTTTGTTGCAACCATATTTGGAATAACAACATGGGGATTTGATTGATTCGATGATTTTCTCTATGAACCGACATCGAGACGAGTCGATTCGCTGAGAGCAGGTCGGGCATTTGTTTTGAGGGAGTGTAGTGCGGCAGGCAGAGCATGCTACATGGCCATTCTTACACTGAAAAAACAAAAAGATCATCACTTCAAATCATGTTACAACGAATATCAAAGGATGGAAATTCCCATGACCGAGTTGCGCAAAGTAACATAATGTAGCAATTATGATGAATTGATTATGCAATAGCAATAAAATGAATTTCTAAGTATGGAAGTTCACTTGAATGAGTTTCACAAAGTAATAACAAACTGCCTATGTTTTACGCACACACCTGGTGTTTTGTGAATAATTGTTTATAATTACTTTACATTGGATCTTTTCTATCAATATTTCATCTATGGTTGCAAGTACTTGTTTGACTTATAAGTTTAATTTGAACTACCCAAGTTTTACGATAAGATCACTTACAGAAGGTTTGGATAGGATTTTTGAAAGGAGGAAGAAAGACTATAATGCAAACCCTCCACACATTGTGTTTGTTTATAATTTTTAATTGGTAAGGGGAAGGGAGGGGAGTGTTAAAATGAGTAAATTTTCTCACTTTCTTAACACCACCACACACCCCAACCCCAAAGTAGAGGGATTGGGAGCAGAGGGGTTGAAAGTTAAATAAAACTTTCCCAATATTCCAACATTGCCCTTAGACAAAATAAAGAAAATAGATGTTTATTAGTTCTTCAAAGGGTATATCCATCAAGTAGTATTCATTCCCTTTCTATTCTCTACCCTAAACAAACATAAATTATATCATACTCTCTCTTCCCCTTGTCCATCCAAACACAATTAATTTCATCCCATCCACTTCCTCTCCATTCCCTCACCTTGGAGGTTTACTTCAATCATTCCCCTCTCCTACCTCTTCATGTATCCAAATGCACAACATATTATCATACACAATTATGTTATCAATCGTAATAATACCAACGTCGATGACAATTTGGTTCCAATTTAGCTCAACTAACAACATTATGCCCGTGCTTGCATGGGTGGATGTGGTTTCTTTGACTTGTATATTTGATTTATTTATTATTTATGAGTTTCTTTTTTGGTTATGCCCATCATGCTCCTAAAACTTGAATTGTACTGAAAAAAATTTTAGTTTTCTCACTTAACCCCCAATAACTATTGGCAGAAAACTATTAATAATGATTGTTTATGATTTTCGTTTTTTTGATAGGGAGCTATTTCTGTTATTCAAACTTTTGGTGGTTTTTATAATTTTGGAATATTTAGGGTCTGCTTGTAATTTTAGATTTTTCATATGGTTTTCACAATTTTATATTTTTGGGTCATTTGTAATTTTCAAAAATTTTAAGGGTGTTATTGTAATTTTTATATTCTTTTAGGGATTTGTTTGTAGTTTTAGATTTTTAGGGAATTGTCTACAATTTTTGAAATCTAAAGATTTTCAAAATTTTTAGGAGTTTTTGTAATTTCATATTTTAATAGGGCTATTTGTAATGTTTATATTTTAAAAGTTATTTGTAATTTTATAGGTTAATCTGCAATTAGGATGATTAAAGAAGTTAACATTAGTTTTGAGAGATAATGTTAGTCAGTGTAAAATTATGAAGTAACACCATAATGTGGATTAACTTTAAAATATTAAAATATTTTGGGGTTTTCTGAAATTTCCAAACTTATCGGGGTTTCAAAAGTTTTGGACCTTAATACCAAGTGACCAAACTTATCGAGGATTAGTGAAATTTAAGTTTTAAAAATTAAGAAGGGCCACATGGCAATCTTTTAATATAAAAGGCTTAAGAATATATCATCAATCTCTCCTTATATATATAAAGAAAGGATTGTTATTAGCATTTGGTAAATTACAAATTTTTGGGGGTTTAGTACTAAAATACCCAAACTTGTTGGAGGTTTAGTAAAATTTAGCCTTTAAAAAATTAAGAAGGGCCACATGGCAATCTTTTAATATAAAAGGCTTAAGAATATATCATCAATCTCTCCTTATATATATAAAGAAAGGATTGTTATTAGCATTTGGTAAATTACAAATTTTTGGGGGTTTAGTACTAAAATACCCAAACTTGTTGGAGGTTTAGTAAAATTTAGCCTTTAAAAAATTAGGGGCGGACACGTGGTAATTTTCTGAGATGTAAGAGGCTAATATTAAACCACTAATCTCTCTTTTATATGTAAAGGAAAAGATAATTAAAAATATGATTATTAAGATTTTTTTAATTATGGATAGTTATGATTTGATTAAGATTCTAATATTTGATTATGGATAGATTTAATTTGACGAGAATTTTAGGTGAATATGAGATTAGGTGCCCATATGAGACCTTTTGATAGGAGAAGGTGTGTCCATTTGTTAATTTTTCGGTATGACACATGTCACTTTTCTATGCATTTAAAAGCACAACCAATTTCTCTTTATATATATAAAAAAGAGGGATAGGTAGAGCCCTACCAAACAAAACCAAACCATAGCAAACACAAGATAAGTTGTAACAACGAAAAACAAAAATACAAAAATACAATAGATCAACGATATATAAAACTATCCATGAAAGAATACTGATAACATGATTGATTGCGTTGATTAACTCTTTCAAAAATAAAAAACAAAAAAAAAATCACACTGAAGCACCACTCATTTTTAAGATTTTGGCCACAAATGTTACCTATCTCAATCTTAATATTTGGTAATCTATGAAATTCTCTTTCATTAGAGAATCGTCGACTCTGTCATCCAAGGACCTTTTCACAATGCCACTAGAAGCTGACTATCTTTACTTTCTTGGTATCGATTAACAAAAATCTTGAACTTTTACACTATTGATTTGAATCCTCATAATGTGGTTGCTACAAGATTCTAAATGGTGGCAACAGAATCTTTGAGTTTATAGGTTAGTCTTCAGAAACAAATTCCACATAATTGTTTGTGTATAGCTTCGGTATAACTTTGGTGTATATTGAGTTTAGATTCAACTATTGACACCGAATAGCTACCTCGGACTAACTAAAAACTTGCATTGGAGCCAAAGCCATGTCCACTAATGTGTATCATACATCTAATCAACTAGGGAAAATGTAGATGCCTAAATAAGAGTCATAGCATAAATCTGCAAACCATAGAGGTGTTTGGCATATGGGAATTGAATGAATGAGCTAGTTATGGAACTTTCTCTAAAATTCTTAATTTCTATGTTTGACACATGACATTTGGGAAAAAAAGGGATTTTAAACTAAGAGGTTTAAACTAAGTAGGGTCGACTTGCCACACAGAATAAAGTTTCCCAAAAGAAAAGTATTGTATGGAAGAGGGAAGTCACAGGAAGTAATAGGGGTGTAAATGGATATTCAAAATATTCAAATTTACATAAATTGATCTATTAAAATGAATACAGATAAAAGAGAATAACATCTAAATTGGATAGTTATGTGATCTGATCTTCTTATAGATGGAAAAAATTTTGTAGACAATAGCATACGCATACCTACGGCTTCAAAGCCTACCGACTATATCTTCTCCATTTAGTCTTTAACTACAAATTCCATAAAATTATTGTCAAGTTTGCAGAAAATTTCAACTGCAAATACAATTGCGATGTGCAAATGAGTAGTCACAATGGTGTCTTGGTTGTTTGTTTCGCTAAACCTGCAGGCTGCAGTCCACTTAGAATTGCAGTTGCAGAAAAGGTCAATATTTGGCAAAATAATTTGCGATCAATTCAACTAAGGCCCTTTGTATTTTTTTCTTTCATAAAGCATTACCTTTCGCAACTATAATTGCAAACAAATCATAATTACAATGAAGCAACAACCCTCATTTCGCAAATCATAACTATAGTTTTAGCTGTAATTTTTTGTTTCGCATGTAGTTTTAGCTGCATTTTTTTGTGGACCAGACAATAGCACAAGTGCCAACCAACTACAGATATAACCAGATCTACCCATCCTAAAGGATTAGCAATAGGCGT